>WUUA03149589.1:0-17104 GCA_009936545.3 Anentome helena
AAGAGCAGCGGTTCCCCCAACACAGTGGTAGCTCAGCACAAAGAGATATGACTCCACAACACAACACCACCTACCTGAGGCACTGTGGACACTGCCTGTACTGCCGTTACCCCCTACCCCTGAAGTGGACGGCGGGGCAGGAAGGGGGGCGGCATCCACAAAGCTGCCCACATAACTGTTGGAGTCGGCGGATGTGTAGGCGTGCGGTGGGATGTAGGACATGTTGTGGGGAAGGAAGGATGAGGATGGGAAGGGGTACTGATTGTTCCAAGCGGGAGGAGGAAGAGGCGCTAATGTGTCTCGGTCTGCCTCTGACACAGAGTCCACATCTTCCAGGCTCATGGCACTCAGGTCTGGGTACACCGGGGGTCCTGAACACAAGGAAACATTCCACTGAATTGCTGCCCCTTAACTCATAACATACAGCAAATGGAGCAGTTCCGTTTGTGCTAATACAAGCTGTGCCTGCAAACACAGTGGTTCCGTTCGTGCTAGGTACTTTTGATTTTGGTTTTGTGTGCGAACATTGTATATCAACCCTGCAAACTGACCAAGGGACGTTGCTCTTTTGTGTTGTCTCAACGTTTTCTGTCATCGATACTGTTTTTTTTTTCAGTGGAAATTTTAGTTTAGAAGAATGTGTTCACGTGTGGACGAAGTGTTTCTAGACGAGGATAATGAGGATGAGGACTACTTTCGGAAAGTGACAGAGAAAGTTCTGATTTTGTGCTTCAGGATGAGGAAAGTAGTGCCGAAAGTGTCGATCTTTTAGCAGCAAGCACAAGCACGGCTGCTTGACCGGGTGTTTTGTGCATTTTTTAAAAAATAATTATTTAATTAGTAATACAATACATTAGTATATTAATATATTAATTTAAAGTAGATTATATTAGATTATTAGCTTATTATACTAAGATCAATGTAACTAAAGTAATTTACATATGATTTAAATTTTAATATATCAATTATTATAGTTAAAAATAATATTAGTATCTAAATTTGTATATAATATTTAATTTATATAATTTACTTAAAATGTTTACTAAAGTTAATATGGTTATTTAGGAATCAAGTTATATATTTCATATGGTGCGAAACCCTTTTCATTTAGTAGAATTTAGTCCATGACCTTTAACTGGTTCTATGGGTGCTTTATTTTTAACTTCGGGATTAGCCGGTTGATTTCATGGGTATGGGTATTTAACTGTAATTTTGGCTTTATTTTTAATTATTATAACTATAATTCAGTGATGACGTGATGTAATTCGAGAGGCTACTTTTCAAGGTTTTCATACTATTCAAGTATCTAAAGGTCTTCGTTGAGGTATAATTTTATTTATTGTTTCTGAAGTTTGTTTTTTTTTCGCATTTTTTTGAGCTTATTTTCATAGCAGCTTAGCTCCTACAGTTGAACTTGGATCATGTTGACCTCCTACTGGTATTATTCCCTTGAATCCTTTTGAAGTTCCGTTACTAAATACAGCGGTTTTATTGGCTTCTGGAGTAACAGTAACATGAGCTCATCATAGATTAATAGAAGGAAATTATTCAAGTAGATTACAAGGGTTACTAGCAACTGTAATACTTGGTATTTATTTTACATTTTTACAGGCAGGTGAGTATTATGAGGCTTCGTTTACAATTGCTGATGGAGCATATGGATCAAGTTTTTTTGTAGCAACAGGGTTTCATGGATTACATGTATTAATTGGTAGAACATTTTTATTTGTATGTTTAATTCGTGCGTGGTTACAACATTTTTCGATGGGTCATCATTTTGGGTTTGAGGCAGCTGCTTGATATTGACATTTTGTAGATGTTGTTTGATTATTTTTATATCTTTCAATTTACTGATGAGGGTCATAAAGTATCTTGGATGACTGAGAAAAAGTATTAGATTTTTAATCTAAAAACGGCATATGTCTATGCCTCTAAGAGACTTGATACTTTAAAGTAAAAGATCTGATTTGCATTCAGATAATAAGTTTTATAACTTTTAGGTCAGTATAAGAAGCGAGAAATTTGCATTCGGTTTCGGCCCGAATTTTAGAGGTGAAAGTCCTTTTTTATATTCAAATTAAATGAAAGCCAAATAGAGGTACCTATCTGTTAATTAGGAGATTGTAAATTATTAATTACTCATTTAGATTTTCTAGTACTACGCCGGATGAACGGAAATCATTGATGTTGATTAATATAGGACTAAAATTGTCTTTAGTACTATAATGTTAAGAAGATTTATAAGAAGAGTTGTTGCTATAAGTATTTCTATAATTGTAATAATTATAGGATGAGTACTTGCTAAGCGGTCTATTAGAGATCGAGAAAAAAATTCTCCGTTTGAATGTGGATTTGATCCAATTAAGTCGGCTCGTTTACCATTTTCTCTCCGTTTTTTCTTGTTAGCTATTATTTTTTTGATTTTTGATGTAGAAATTGTATTATTATTTCCAATTCTAAGAAGAATAGTTAGTAATTTTTCATTTATTTTAACTTTAAGTTCCTTTGTTTTTTTAATTATTCTTCTTTTAGGACTATTTCATGAATGAAGTGAAGGGTCATTAGATTGAGCTCAGTAAGATTATTTTTAAGAAAAAACTTGGAGTAAAACAGGGCTGCTAACTTTGTTTTGGGTAATTCAATTTTATCCTTTTTCTTATGTTTTCAAGATTACCTTTTATATATATATATTTGTTAATTACAGGTCTTGGGACTCTACTCTCTGTATCTTCTACTCATTGATTAGCTATTTGAGCTGGATTAGAAATTAATTTAATTGGATTTTTACCTATTTTAGTTTACCAAAAAAGTATATCAGAAAGTCAATCTGCAGTGAAATATTTTGTAATCCAAGCTCTTGGTTCTAGTTTTATTATATTTGGTAGACTTGTTGTTTTTAATATATCTTTTATATGGGATATATCAAGAAATATAAATGGTTTTGAGATTTATAGATTAATTATAATAATGATTGGTTTATGTCTTAAGCTTGGCTTATTTCCGTTTCATTACTGATTACCAGGTGTAATAGCAGGATTACCATGAGTTTCATGTATATTATTAGCAACATGGCAGAAATTTGCTCCTCTTTTTTTAATTTTATGCTTACTAGATATAAATAAATCATATATATTAGGCTTTATTGTTTGTATAATTAGTAGTGGATCTGCTTTAATTGGGGGTCTTGGTGGAATAAATCAAACTCAGGTTCGTGCTTTGTTAGCTTATTCATCTATTGGGCATTTAGGTTGAATAATGTTTGCAAGTATACATTGTGAATGAGTTATAAAGATATATTTAATTATTTATGTAAGAATCAGAATTTCACTTTTTTTTAGTTTATGGTATTGTGATTCAGGTAAAATAAAAAATATTAGAAATTTAAATGGTCTTAAATCTGTTTACATAACTATTATAATTCTTCTATTATCATTAGGTGGGTTACCACCATTATTAGGTTTTATCTCAAAATGGTTAGTAATTAGAATTACAGTAATAAGACCTTGAGTATTAGTAATTTTTGTATTAATTATAGGTTCATTAATAAGTTTATTTTACTATCTTAGTTTATTTTTTTCAGTATATTTAAGTCATTTTAAAAGATATAATTACAATATATTAGAATTTAAGAATAAAATTCTTATTATAATTAATGTTATAAATATTATAGGTGGAGCTATAATTTTAATAAGAGTTTTAATATCTTACATTTAATGCGTTGATTATTTTCTACAAATCATAAGGATATTGGAACATTATATATTTTATTTGGGATATGATCAGGATTGGTTGGTACAGGATTAAGTTTATTAATTCGTGCTGAGCTAGGACAACCTGGAGCTTTACTTGGTGATGATCAACTTTATAACGTGATTGTTACAGCTCATGCTTTTGTTATAATTTTTTTTTTAGTTATACCTATAATAATTGGCGGTTTTGGAAATTGATTGATTCCATTAATATTAGGAGCACCAGATATGGCATTTCCTCGTTTAAATAATATAAGATTTTGATTATTACCACCTGCTTTACTTCTTTTATTATCTTCAGCAGCTGTTGAGAGTGGTGTTGGAACTGGGTGAACTGTTTATCCACCTCTTGCAGGAAATATAGCTCATGCTGGCGGTTCTGTAGATTTAGCTATTTTTTCATTACATCTTGCAGGAGTATCATCAATTTTAGGTGCAGTAAATTTTATTACAACTATTATTAATATACGATGACGTGGTATGCAATTTGAACGACTTCCTTTATTCGTTTGATCTGTGAAGATTACTGCTATTTTATTGCTTTTATCATTACCTGTATTAGCTGGAGCTATTACTATACTTTTAACTGATCGAAATTTTAATACTTCTTTTTTTGACCCTGCAGGAGGTGGAGATCCTATTTTATATCAACACTTATTTTGATTTTTTGGTCACCCTGAAGTTTATATTTTAATTTTACCTGGATTTGGTATAATTTCACATATTGTAAGTCATTATTCAGCTAAAAAAGAAACATTTGGTACATTAGGTATGATCTATGCTATACTAGCTATTGGTGTTCTTGGGTTTATTGTTTGAGCACATCATATATTTACAGTTGGGATAGATGTTGATACTCGGGCTTATTTTACTGCTGCTACAATAATTATTGCTGTTCCTACTGGAATTAAAGTATTTAGATGACTAGCAACAATTCACGGAGCTAAGATTAAATATGAAACTCCAATGTTATGAGCACTTGGGTTTATTTTTTTATTTACAGTTGGTGGTTTAACTGGAATTGTTTTATCAAATTCTTCTTTAGATATTATACTTCATGATACATATTATGTTGTAGCTCATTTTCATTATGTTTTATCAATAGGAGCTGTTTTTGCTTTATTTGGTGCTTTTAATTACTGATTTCCATTATTAAGTGGTCTTACTCTACATAATCGTTGAACAAAAGCTCATTTTTATATTATATTTATTGGTGTTAATGTTACTTTTTTTCCACAACATTTTTTAGGTTTAAGTGGAATACCACGACGATACTCAGATTACCCTGATTGTTATACAAAATGAAATGTAATTTCTTCAATTGGTTCTATAATTTCCTTTATAGCCGTTTTATATTTTATAGTAATTGTATGAGAAGCTCTTGTATCACAACGAAGAGTAATTTGAAGAACTCATTTAGGAACTGCTTTAGAATGAGATAATATTCTTCCAGCAGATTTTCATAATGCACCTGAAACTGGAGCATTAGTAGCTATATAATTCTTATTTTATGATATGAGTCTATGAGGACAATTAGGATTTCAAGATGCGGCTTCACCATTAATAGAAGAATTAATTTTTTTTCATGATCATGCAATAATAATTTTAGTAATAATTATTAGCTTAGTAGGGTATGCTGCTTTATCATTAATGGCTAATAAATATACTTGTCGTTCATTAGTTGAAGGCCAAGAAATTGAAACTATTTGAACAATTATTCCAGCTATTATTTTAATTTTCTTAGCATTACCTTCTTTACGTTTATTATATTTATTAGACGAAATTGGAAATTGTAGTTTAACGGTTAAAACAATTGGGCATCAATGATATTGAAGTTACGAATATTCAGATTTTTCAAGAATTGAATTTGATTCTTATATAATTCCATCAAATGAATTAGAACTTGGTGATTTTCGATTATTAGAAGTTGATCATCGAATAGTTTTACCTACACAAACAGATGTTCGAGTATTAGTAACTTCTGCAGATGTTATTCATTCATGAGCTGTCCCATCACTAGGAGTAAAAGTTGATGCAATTCCAGGTCGTTTAAATCAACTTGGATTTTTTATTAAATATCCAGGAGTCTTTTATGGCCAATGCTCAGAAATTTGTGGAGCAAATCATTCTTTCATACCAATTGTAATTGAAGCTATTCCATTAAAAAATTTTATAGAATGAGTTGTTAGTGTTTCAGATTAAAAAGTTAGTTAAATTATAATATGAGATTGTCAGTCTCGTGTTACTAATTAAATTTAGTACTTTTTACATGCCTCAGTTATCCCCTTTAAATTGAATTTTATTATTTATTTTATTTTGAATGGTTATTTTAATAATATCTGTATTAGTTTGATGATTTAATAAAAATTTTTTTTATGGAGAAAAAACATCTTTAATTTCCTTAAAAGAAAATAAATGAAATTGGTAAGAATGCTTGTAGATATTTTTTCTTCATTTGATGATAATAATCAGGTTTTTATATCAATGTATATATTAATATGAATTTTTTCTTTATTTATTATGGTTCTTTTTAGTTCAGTATATTGAGTAATATCACCACGATGATTAAGAATAATTAGAATTTTTAAAGATACTGCTTCATCACAAATTTTTCGTTCATTTGGTATTAAAATAGGAGGATTCATTAATGTTGTAACTGCATTATTTTTATTTTTAATTTTTATAAATTTAAGAGGATTAATTCCATATGTATTTAGACCTACTAGACATTTAGTAGTTTCACTTTCACTTGGTTTACCTTTTTGATTGTCATTAATTATTTCAGCAATTTTTTTTAATCCTGGATCTGTTATTGCTGGGTTACTCCCAATAGGAGCTCCAGCAGCTCTTAATCCATTTTTGGTAATTATTGAAACAGTAAGTATTATAGTTCGTCCTGTTACATTATCTGTGCGATTAACTGCAAATATAAGAGCTGGTCATATTGTTCTTACCCTAGTAGGGAATTATTTAACTACAAGAATTTTTTTATCTATATTTTCAATAGTTTTTTTATTTATAATTCAAGTATTATATACAATTTTTGAATTTGGTATTAGATTAATTCAAGCATATATTTTTTGTTTATTAATTACATTATATTCTGATGAACATCCACATTAATAATTGTACAACTTACTTTAATATAAAGTTATTGTAAAAGAACTTAGTTCATTTTTGGGGTATGAACCCAATAGCTTTATATTAGCTTATTTTACATTTATCGGGGAGACTTAACTCCATTGGTAGATCTACAGTCTACTACTTTATTCAGTCACCAGATAATATTGACCCATCAGGATATTATTCCTTTTTTGATTTTGCAAATCAATATTTTTAATAAATTATGTTGGGTTAAGTTTTAAATTTTGTGAATTATAACTTATTTTAATATAATTTTTACCAGAAGGATATGAACCTTTCTTAAGAAATCAAAATTCTTTGTGCCCAAACACTGCTTTGTAACAAGGTTTAAAGGTATATCTTTATATTAAGCTTTGAAGGCTTATAGTTTAATTAACTTAAAACCTTAAATATCTTTTTTAAATTTTTTTAATCTTCTTGCTTGGAAGGCAAGTGTACTTAATCATACTCAAAAGACATTTCTAATAAGTTACCTTATCCTTCTAGAATGAAAATCTAATGTGCATTATACACCATAGAAACTTTTTTATTAATAGATAACTAGGATTATTAATATAATTAGTATATTAGTAAGCGTATTTATCTTAAAATATAATAAATAAGTTTGGCTCTAGCTTTGAAATATAACAAGAACTAAATAATACACATGGATTTTATTGAGATAAGTGAGATAAAGGAAAATATAATATAAATAAATAATTTAAATTTATATTTTCTTTTATGGTATTATAATATAAATAATGCCTTGATATGTCCCACTAACACCAGTGATGAAGATTAATTAAAAAGTGATAGCTTGTATTAGTTTAGTACATGAAATTTGGTTAACTTGGTGCCAGCATCCGCGGTTAAACCAAGAAATTAAGTTATATTTTTAGGTAAAAATATAGTTAGGTTTATATACAAATAGCTTGTTAATCTTTTATAAAAAAGTAAAATTTATATATAAATTGTATATATATTTATAGCTAATATTGCTGAAGCTATGAAAGTCATGAGGGAAACTGGGATTAGATACCCCATTATTCTGTGCTGTAAATATAATTAAATTTACCAGAGAACTATGAATATTTATATTTAAAACTCAAAGAGCTTGGCGGTGTTTTAGACCAATCAGGGGAACCTGTCTCATAATCGACAATCCACGTTGAACCTAACCTATTTTTGTTTACAACTTGTATACCGTCGTCGTCAGGTAACTTTTAAAAATAAAGAAGTTAGCAATATTAATTTTATAAATTTAAACGTCAGATCAAGGTGCAGTCTATATGTAGGAGTAGATGGGTTACAATTATATATTTATAATAACGGAAATTTTTTTGAAATATATTATTTAAAGGAGGACTTGAAAGTAAAATATAATAGATAAACAATTTGAATAAGGCTCTGAAACGTGCACACATCGCCCGTCGCTCTCGTTGAAAAATGAGATAAGTCGTAACATAGCAGGGGTAATGGAAATTGTCTCTAGATAAAAACATAGTATAATTTAATACATTTCATTTACACTGAAAAAATACTTAAATACATAGTTGTTTTTAATTATTATTATAGCATAATTATTATTTATAAATTCTAATAAAACATTTATCAACTTAGTAAAGGTGATTAAAATTTAGTTTATATGCTTATGATAAGTACTGTGAAGGAATAATTTTAATTAAGTCTAAGAAAAAATTAAAATTTGTACCTTTTGCATCATGGTTTAGCTAGATATAAGTTTTAGCTAAAATTTCTCGAAATCTGATGGGCTA
The DNA here is from genome assembly GCA_009936545.3 of Anentome helena. Lineage (NCBI taxonomy): Eukaryota > Metazoa > Mollusca > Gastropoda > Neogastropoda > Nassariidae > Anentome > Anentome helena. The sequence continues at coordinate 8,648 of WUUA03149589.1, forward strand.
TTTTTATCTTGTATAATAGTATATAATAATTGATTGTAGCAAAAATCTTTTTAAAGATAAAAATTGAAATGAAATTTTATTCGTATCAGAGGATAGCTAGTTCTTCTAAAAGGTATATAAGTACTTTAAATTAATTTAATATTGTAAAATATATACAAAATTATTTTAGTTTAATTGGGTTCTTAAGGATAAGCTTAAAAACTTTTATTATAATTACATCTTTTTAATTTAAAAATTTAAGCTTGAAAATAGCTATAATTTTGATTTTGTTATAATTTCATTTAATTAATTTAAAAATAATTAATTTGTTTTATAAAAATGAAGAAAACTTTATAACTTAAGTAAGTTGAATCAATGCTAAAATGAGTATTATATTATTTTAATATTTTAATAATATTAATATTAAAATTACTATAAATTTATTAGAATTAAGTCGTACTAAGGAACTCGGCAAATTTATATTCTGCCTGTTTAGCAAAAACATCGCTCCTTGATATTATTATATAAGGAGTTGGACCTGCCCAGTGATTTATTTTAACGGCCGCGGTACTCTGACCGTGCAAAGGTAGCATAATCATTTGCCTTATAATTGAAGGCTAGTATGAAAGGTTTAACAAGAATATTACTGTCTCAATACGATTAATTAGAATTTTATTTTTAGGTGAAGAAGCCTAAATTAAATTAATAGACAAGAAGACCCTATCGAGCTTTAAATGATTATGAAGACTATTTATTGATAAATTTAAAAAATTAGCTTCTAAAAATTTTAGTTGGGGCGACTAAGGAACAATTAAAGCTTCCTTAATTAAATTATTATGTTCAAATATTGATCCATAAAATTATGATTAATGGAATTAGTTACCGTAGGGATAACAGCATAATCTTTTTTAAGAGCTCTTATCGAAAAAAAGGTTTGTGACCTCGATGTTGGACCAAAATATCCTAAAGATGCAGCAGTCTTTAATGGTTGGTCTGTTCGACCATTAAAATTTTACGTGATCTGAGTTCAGACCGGCGTAAGCCAGGTCAGTTTCTATCTTTAATTTTATAAATAAATTTAGTACGAAAGGACCAGTTTATTATAAAAAATATTAAAAACGAAATAATTTAATTATGTATTAAATATCAAATTAGCAGAGTAATGCAATTGACTTAGGATCAATAGACATAGGTGAAATTCCTTTATTTGATATAATTATAAAGGTGGCAGATGAAGTGCATTAGGTTTAAGCCCTAAATATAAAGATGAAATTTCTTTTCTTTATAATGTATTTATCCATTATTTCATGTTTATTTTCATATTTATGCATCTTATTAGCAGTCGCCTTTTTTACTCTTTTAGAACGAAAAGAACTAAGATATATACAAACTCGAAAAGGACCTAATAAAGTTGGATTTATAGGATTACCTCAACCAATTGCAGATGCAACTAAATTATTAACCAAAGAAATTGCAAAACCAACAATAGCAAATTATTCTCCTTATTTTATAGCTCCAGTTTTTAGATTTATTTTAGCACTATTATTATGACAGTTGTACCCTAGTTTATATTCATGTAATTATTTTAAATGAGGAGTTTTATTTTTTTTATGTGTATCTGGTTTAAATGTTTATGGTACCTTATTGGCAGGTTGAGCTTCTAATTCAAAATATGCTCTTCTAGGTAGTCTACGTGCTATTGCTCAAACAATTTCTTATGAAGTTAGAATAGCTTTAGTTTTACTTTTTCCTTTATTTTTAGTAAGTAGATATAATTTTATTGAAGTTGAAGAGTCACAAAAATTAATATGATTAGTATTTATTATAATTCCTGTTTCTTTAATATGATTTGTAACTTGTATTGCAGAAACAAATCGTGCTCCATTTGATTTTGCAGAAGGTGAATCGGAATTGGTTTCAGGTTTTAATATTGAATACGGAGCTGCTGGTTTTGCTTTAATTTTTTTAGCAGAATATGCTAATATTTTAGTTATAAGTTTATTTTCATCACTTTTATTTTTTGGTGGAAGATCTACTATATTTATAAATAGAGATCTTGCTTTTATACTAAAAATTCTTTTCTTTGCCTTTTTATTTATTTGAGTGCGAGCTAGTTACCCACGATTTCGATATGATTTATTAATAAATTTAACATGGAAAGGATTTTTGCCAGTATCATTATCCTTTTTATTATTAATTTTAATGCTTGTATCATCTATAAATTATTAAGAACACAGAATTGTAGTTTAATAAAAATATTAGCATTGGAAGCTAAAGATTTGGTTTAACCCAACATTTTGATATGAGAATAGTCATTATTTCAAGTATAACTTTATCTAGTTTATTAATATTACCATTAATAATGCAACCACTTAGTTTAGGATTAATCCTTATAATTTCAACATTACTAATATGCTTTATTAGCTCGGTTTTTGTATCATCATGATATGGTTATATCTTATTTTTAATTTATGTTGGTGGATTATTAGTTATATTTGCTTATGTTGCAAGTCTTTCTCCAAATATTCTTTTTGGAAAAGCTATAAATTCAATTTATATTTTTTTTATAATAACATTTATATTTATAATAATTATTAATAATTATCAATTAATTGATATGTCACTTATTAGCTATTTAAGTAAATTTAATGAAATAAAATTTATAAAAATATATGGAATTGAAATAGTATCTCCTAAAATAATTTCTATTTTAATTAGATTAGCAGTTATCTTATTAATTAATTTAATCGTAGTTGTAAAAATTTGTTATTATCATCATGCTTCACTTCGCCCATTTAATAATTAATTTATATATGTATATATATATACATGCGAAGTCCTATTCGAAAAACACATCCTATTATAAAAATTATAAATGGAGCTTTGGTAGACTTACCGGCTCCTTCAAACCTCTCAATTTGATGAAATTTTGGATCATTATTAGGATTATGCTTAGGTATTCAAATTGTTACTGGTTTATTTCTTGCTATACATTATACAGCTCATGTAGACTTAGCTTTCAGTTCTGTAATTCATATTAGTCGTGATGTTACCTACGGATGACTATTACGAGCTCTTCATGCAAACGGTGCTTCTTGATTTTTTATTTGTATTTATTTACATATTGGTCGTGGTATATATTATGCCTCATATGCTAATATACATGCATGAAATATCGGTGTAGTTTTGTTATTTTTAACTATAGCTACAGCTTTTTTAGGCTATGTACTTCCATGAGGACAAATATCATTTTGAGGAGCAACAGTAATTACAAACTTACTTTCTGCAATTCCTTATATTGGAAAAATACTTGTAAAATGGGTATGAGGAGGATTTGCAGTAGATAATGCTACATTAACTCGTTTTTTTGCTCTACATTTTCTTTTACCTTTTATAGTTGCAGCTATAGCTGTTTTACATATTTTATTTTTACATGAAACTGGATCAAACAACCCATTAGGATTAAATAGTGATGGTGAAAAAATTAGATTCCATCCATATTATACATTTAAAGATCTAGTTGGATTTTTACTTGTATTATTTTTACTAAGACTTTTAGCTTTATTTTCACCACAATTATTAACAGATCCAGAAAACTTTATTCCAGCAAATCCATTAGTAACTCCTGTACATATTCAACCAGAATGGTACTTTCTATTTGCTTATGCTATTTTACGCTCTATTCCTAATAAACTTGGAGGTGTAATCGGTTTAGTAATGTCTATTGCTATTCTATTTATTCTTCCATTTAGACATAAGAGAAAATTTCGTTCAATAGCATTTTATCCATTAAATCAAATTCTTTTTTGGTTATATATTGGAATATTTTTTATTTTAACTTGAATTGGAAGATGTCCTGTTGAAACTCCATATGAACAAATTGGACAAACTTTTACTGCTTTGTATTTTATTTATTTTATTATTAATCCAATAATTCAAAGTATATGGGATAAAGTTCTAGATTATTAAGTTACTTTCATGAAGAAAATTTGTCTTGAAAATAAATTTAAAGTGTTTAATTCACTTAGTAACTTACAATTTTATAAAAATAGGAAATGAGAACATTTTATTTAAGCATATTTAGCACTTTTGGAATTTTTATAGCATTTTTAACCCTTTCTTTACAATATAAACACCTTTTAAGAGTTTTATTAAGGCTTGAAGCAATTACTATAAATTTGTTTATTATATTATTTACTTATTCTTCAAATATAACTCACAGAGGAGAAACTTCTTTAATTCTTATTACACTAGGAGCTTGTGAAGCAAGTTTAGGTTTAGCTGTATTAGTATCTATTATTCAGAGACAAGGAAATGACTACGTTTTTAGGTTTTCTATACATAAATGTTAGGACTTTTATTTATAGGCCTAAGAATAATAATTAGAACTAAATTTTCTTGATATATAAAAATATGATCATTAGGAATTATAAGCTTAATTTCTTTTATTTATTTATATAGCCCAATTTATAATTATGAAGCTTTAAATTTCTATATTATATATGATTCTATATCAAGAATTTTAATTTGTCTTACTATTTGAATTTCATTAATAATAATAATTGCTAGCCAAAACAGTGTAAAAATTTTAATAAACAGTTCTTTAATGTTTTCATTATTTGTACTTCTTTTAAATATAATTTTAATTATAACATTTTTATGCTCTAGAACTATTATTTTTTATTTTTTATTTGAAGCCTCATTGATTCCTACACTTCTTTTAATTTTAGGTTGAGGTTATCAACCAGAACGACTTCAAGCCGGAATATATATAATAATTTATACTGTAATAGCCTCTTTACCTTTATTATTTATTATTCTTTGGGCTAGTAGAAAATTATATTCTAATAATATATTAATAATAAGAATACTCCGACTACATTTATATATATTAGATTATATATGGGTATGAAATTTATTAACTATTTTATGCTTTATAGCCTTCTTAGTAAAACTCCCAATATTTACAATACATTTATGACTACCCAAAGCACATGTTGAAGCACCAGTGGCTGGATCAATAGTCTTAGCTGCTATTTTATTAAAATTAGGAGGATATGGAATTCTTCGCATACAACAATACTTCAATTTTATTAATACAAATATATCAATTATTATTTTTTCTCTTGCGATTTGAGGTGGAGTTCTTACTAGAATTGTTTGCTTTCGTCAATCCGATTTAAAATCTTTAATTGCCTATTCTTCTATTGGACACATATCACTTATATTAGCTGGGGCTTTTTCAAATACATCATGGGGATGAAGAGGAGCACTTATTTTAATGCTATCACATGGATTTTGTTCTTCGGCACTTTTTGCTTTGGCAAATTATACATATGAAAAAAGACATACACGAAGTATTATTATAAGTAAGGGTATACTTATATTATTACCAATTCTTGCAATATGATGATTTATATTTTCAATTATAAATATAGCTGCACCACCGAGAATTAATTTGCTTGGAGAAATTATAATTTTTCCATCAATAATTTTTAGTTCTAAATACTACTTAGTTTCATTAGCCTTAATAAGCTTTTTAGCTACCTTATATAGCATATATTTATATACAAGAACACAACATGGTGGTAGTCCAAAGTTTCTAAGACCATTTAATAGATTAAAAGTCCCAAATCTCATTTTATTAATATTACATTGAATCCCAAGAAATTTTCTTATTTTAAAAAGAGATCTTATTTCAATATGATTATAATCAAGTTAGTTTAATTATAAAACATCAGCTTGTGGATTTGATAATGAAATTTACTTCACTTGATCATGAATATTTTAAAATCGTCTTCTATTAGTTCTATATTCTTACTAGCCTACAGACTATTAGTATTACCAATAAGCATAAAGTTTATTATAACAAATCAAAATATTATTTTAGAATGGATTATTTTTCAAATAAGTTCTTGTAATGTTACTTTTGTGCTTATTCTTGATCCAATTAGTTTAAGTTTTAGTAATGTAGTATGCCTTATTTCTGGTTGCGTTATATTATTTTCATCAAGTTATATATCACATGATTTATTTTTAAAACGATTTACTTGATTGGTAATATTATTTGTTATGTCTATAAATCTTTTAGTATTTATTCCTAGCCTTCCAGCTCTACTTTTAGGATGAGATGGCTTAGGGATCGTTTCATTTGCATTAGTTATTTATTATCAAAACATAAAATCTCTAGGAGCGGGAATAATTACAGTACTAGCAAATCGAATTGGAGATGTAATAATTTTAATTTCAATTGGTCTTTTAGTTTTGCAAGGACATTGATTAATTGTCTCAATATGAGACTTCTATCTATCATCATGAATAGCATTAACAATTACATTAGCAGCTATAACTAAAAGAGCTCAGATTCCATTTTCAAGATGACTTCCAGCAGCAATAGCTGCCCCAACTCCTGTTTCAGCATTAGTTCATTCGTCAACTTTAGTTACAGCAGGAATTTTTTTATTAATTCGTTTTTTTCCTTTTCTTGAAAAAATTTCAGGATTTAAAATAGGATTATTATTTATTTCAGTACTAACTCTCCTAATAGCTGGAATTGGCGCTAACTATGAAAATGATTTAAAAAAAATTATTGCATTATCTACTTTAAGTCAATTAGGTGTTATGATAATAAGTTTAGGATTAGGTATACCATATTTAGCATTATTTCATTTGTATACACATGCCTTATTTAAAGCATTGCTGTTTTTATGTGCTGGTATATATATTCATAATAGACTAAATGTACAGGATATTCGTCATATAGGACTTCTTTTTTCACAAGCACCATTAACAACAACTTGTATAAATATTGCAAACTTATCATTATGTGGAGCACCATTTTTAAGCGGATTTTATTCTAAAGACTTAATTTTGGAGCTTTCTCTTTTCAGCCCAACTAATTTTATAATATTATTTCTTATTTTTGTAGCAACTGGAATAACTGCAGCATACTCTTTACGTTTATCATTTTGTTCTTTATGAAGTCCTATTAAAGGACAATCATATCATGAAAAACATGAATTCGATTTATATATTAATTGAGCAACAACAATTTTAAGTTTATCAGCAATGACAGCAGGATTTATACTACAAAGAGTTTTTTTACAATTTAATCCTGAAATAATAATTATACCATTATATATAAAAAGCTTAACTATTATAGTTATTATAATTGGTTTTTTTCTTGCTTTTATTATTTGAGATCCAACATATAGAAAAAAATACATGAATAAAATAAAATTCTTTTTTTCAACTATATGATTTCTTGCTCCAATCTCAGCTCAACCACTAACTAAAATATCTATATTTATAGGAACAAAGATTATAAAATCAGTTGATATAGGTTGATTAGAGATCTTAGGAGGACAAGGAATAAATTTAATCTTATCAAGAATATCCATAAAAAATCAACACATACAAATTAAATCATTAAATTTTTTTATTTTTATAATTTTATTTGCAACCTTAATTTTCTTTAGTATTATTAAATAACATAGCTTTTGATAGCTTAAATTAGAGCATAGCACTGAAGATGCTATAGTGGCATATGTGCCTCAAAGCATAATTATATATATATATATAATAAATAGTAAAATATAAAGTAGCAATAGCTTAAATTCTAAAGCATTGGTCTTGTAAATCAAAAATGAGAATTAGTTCTCTTGCTACTTAATTGTATAATGGAATATAAATTTACAAAATAATATTATAATCCTCTATAAGTTGTTAATTACATAATTAAATAATAAATATATAAATATAAATGTATTATCAAATTATCAATAAATATATAATAATATAATACATAAAATTATATTTATAACAATGATATTTATGTTATAATAAATATATTAATATTAATTTGCTTTCATATACCAATATAAATTAATAATTTAGACTAAGAGTTTTTGTCATATTATAAGTATATGTATATATATATATATATATATATGTATATTCTCAAAATAATAAATAATATAAATGCCTTATAGTACTACATACACTAACATTTATATAAGTACCTATATAATCAAATAATTTAATAATATGATTTGTTATTATATATATATATATATATATATATTATATAGGAACATACATATTTTTAAAAATCTATTTTTACTATTATTATATAATGTAATTAAATATATATAAATATTATAATAATGTTAATTAAAATGATAAATAGTATATAAGCGACTAACATACTATTTAATATTTAATTATAATTATAAATAGATATTTATATAACTATATTATATAAGTATTCTTATTTATTGATTTTTTTTTAGCAGCGCTCACGTAAGTAAGCGCTGCTATAAATTAAACATTATAGGTTATTATATTAGCAAAAAAAATGAAGATAAATTATACAGACATACATACATACATACATATATACATATATACATACATATATATATATATATATATATATATATATATATATATATATATATATATATATATCTTCTCTTC
>WUUA03159518.1:0-16907 GCA_009936545.3 Anentome helena
TTGCGCTGTGGCAGTCCTTGAGAAGTAGAGTAAACATATCCCATCATTACATCGTGTGCCGATGGTTTGTTACCCTGTGGCGTCATCCAAAACCAAATGGCTGATAGGAATGCGACCACCGGGTCTTTGTTAACCAAACCGGGATTTTCCAGCAAAATATCACGCTTAGTAATCACTTCCCGGTAAATGTTGTTGTCAAATAGCCAATAAGAGAAAGGACCATAGTTGTAGTTCCAGGACAGCTGCATTGGACCACGACCGTGATAGGAGCGCCCTGCTACTGGCTTGTACGGAGAGTTCTGAAGAGTGTACCCTCCAATAGTGGGTGAAGTGCCGTCTGGGTTAGTGGTAAAGCCGACCTCCTCAATCCAATACAGTCCTCCAGCCCAGACACCTTCTATGTTGATCCAGGGAGGGGGTGCTCCCGCCCAAGCTCCGGAGGTTTCACGGCTGACATTAGACATAAAGGCAGCAAACTCTTCAGCCTGCTGGGTCTTTGTTCCTTCATTCAAAAATTGTTTGGTGCCATTTTTCTTTGCAAACTCGTTGTAAATGGTCACTGCCCTTCTGAAAGAAGAGAGTGAATACATATCACAAAATTTTTCATTTGCTCCTTCAGCTTTTACGAGAACGCCATCCATCACACAAGTGACTCCTGAACGGTTAAAAGTGGAGCCTTGTGAATTGATATGACCATATCTCAATGGAAAGAACCACTCCCAGTGGGGTGTCGTAGCAATTTCACTTAAAAACGAATACTCTCCAGGTGGTAATGTAACTGATGGGTCTGGATAACTATGAGTAGCAGCCACCGCTTTTGGTGCAGGTGTGCCAGGACCACCTGCTACCCCAGAGCCACTGACCAATCCGTCAGCTACAAATAGAGGATACATACAGGTCGCCATATTTTGTGTCGTGCAACCAGCTGCTCCTGGCGCAACGGCGGTCACATTTTTGCACTTAAAAGCAGTTGCTTTTTCATCAGTTAATTCTCTCCAGGCGCTTTTCCAGGTATCTGTTGGACAGGCATCCAGAGGCTCATCGCCACTGTTCCACCATTGAGCAAGATAGTAGCGAGTAGCTGAATCAGTTGGGCGGGAATAAGAGACAATCGTACCAGCGACATACTCCCCTTTGGGATCCCATTTCCAAATACCACCTTCGTGCTCACCAGAACCATCTAATCTACGGATCAGGCGCCAGCCATTGCTTGTGCTTGGTAGGAAAGAAGGTGCTTCTCCTGGATTGACCCACCATTTACTTTCAAAAATACCTTTTTTCCCATTTTCTTCGTACTGGACGATCATACCGGGCTTATCGTATTGTTTTCTTGCATTCCACATCTCAACTGCTTTGGGGTCAGCTGCCTGATTTCCCCATTTAAGCCTGAGAATCATTTTCCAGGGGTTGTCTGGTGAGTCTTCAGCTTCCAGGTCGGGTTTTTGGATACCTTCCGCCCATCCTGCTGTCCACCACTTATTCTCAAAAATAGCAGCTCCAATGGCGTTGCCGTTTTCATCTTCTTCGTAATAACATACCTGATGTCCACTACCGCCGTGATAGAGACCACCATCGTAAGTTTTTGTTTTGTCCCAGATTTCGGCTTCTAGACCATTGGATGGAATGGAGTTTCCGTTAGCATCTTTCCCAAGACATTTCAAATCAGTAGGTTTGCTTGATTTTGGATATTTCAAATAACGCACGATTTTCCAGGGATTAGAGCCTCCCTGGTCTGCAGCTGAGAAGTTAGGTTTCATTCCTGGGTTGACATACCAGCGATTGGTAAAGACGGCCACTTGCAAATCTGTTGCCGTAGCGGTTTTAATTTCCTCTCCATAACAGACTTCCGTCCACTGGTCAGGGTAGGAAGCCATAGGCTCATAGAGAGCCACCCCCGAGGGGGCTGTGGTAGTAGTTGCATTTTTGCATAGCGTACCAATCTCGCCTGTGGTACCAGTGGCAGCGCTGTAATCTCTGTTTTCAATTGGTGGTTGTACTAGTATCCAGAAATTGCCCGACTTTATAGCAGCAGCATCGTTTTTCCCGTTGATAAAATCAGGAATATATACAGATTGACGAGGCAGTGTACTAGCCGCGTCATAGCTACGATCTTCTTGGAAGCGCAACTTAAAAATCCCAATTGCTCGGGTGGTGTCGTTGTATAAAGCAACAAAGCACACTTTTTCACCTAGTCTGTCGTAGCGACGGTTTGAATCCCACAAAGGGATGCTTCCACAAATACTACTATATTGAGTATCATTGGGAGCAGGAAATGTGAAAGGATCTGGGGTTGGAGCCGCAGGCTGAGGCGCAGAATAGCTCAGACGACTAATGAGAGAGCCTGGAGTGCGGATATTTTGATTATAAAAGCTTTGGCTGTAAGAACTTTGAGTGTAATCATTTTGATGCTCAACAGGCGCGCTGGGTGCTGGAGAGGTTACTGCAGCAACGCTTCCTTCAGGAACAAGTGTGAGCTGTGTGCTGGCGAAACCAGTGCCAATATAAAGCTGTTTGCTAATGCTTTGACCTCTTTCACGCAAACGACCCTCTTCTGCACGACGGTCTGGCGCATCAGGTCTGGATGGAGCTGTGACTGCACCGCCCTCAGCAGCTAAGGCAGGCGTAAGCGCAGGCGCCTTATTGGCTGGCGCTGTGTTTTTCTCTTCCAGATTGCAGCTGGCAAGAAGAAAAAGAAATGAGGGGATTACCAAGGAAAGATATAATTGTTTATATTTAAGTTGTTTATGTCTAAACATTCAAAACCTCATCTGGTATCAAAAAAAGCATTGTTTTTATTAGTATTGGTTTTTAATTGAAGTTTTTTTAAATTCAAAATATAAGAAAAAAACAACAATTAAATAACTTCAATTTATTCAGTATACCTCTTATTTAACTGGTTGACAAAATGCAATCCATTCAGCTCAAAATTTTAGACCATCGTATTAACAATATATTTCCTCTTCCATCCTATGCCACCAGTGGTTCAGCTGGGATAGATCTGCTGGCGTGCATTGATGCGCCGCTGGAGTTGTCTCCTGGTCAATGTGAGCTCATTCCCTCAGGCATTGCCATTCACATTGCAGAACGCTCATTGGCAGGATTTATTTATCCTCGCTCTGGCTTAGGCCACAAAAATGGCATTGTGCTCGGCAATGGTGTTGGTGTCATTGACTCTGACTATCAGGGCGAAATCAAGATTTCCTGTTATAACCGATCACAAACAAGCTACATCATCACACCTGGAGCTCGTATTGCTCAGCTGGTGATTCAGCCGATTGTTCAAGTTCGTTGGGATTTGGTAAAACAGTTTCAGGAGAGTGAGCGCGGAGAAGGGGGGTTTGGACACTCTGGTCAATAGTGAATGGTCAATAGAGAGTGGTCAATAGTGAATGCCCAATAGTGCTGAATAGTTAATAGTGAAAAGGAAAGTGCTAACCCGAGCTCAATTATTTTTATCCTGATGGGGCTCAGCGGCTAAAGCATCAAACTCCAATGTTTTCGATAGGCTGGGCTCAATGAGCTGATCAAAATCACTGTCGTCTAAATGAAGAGAGTCTTTATTAAGATCACCTTTATTAAGAGCCTCTTTATTATTTTGTTCTTCAATTGGATTGGCAGCTGAAGTCAACTCTGCTGGGGCGTCCGAAGTTGTACTGCCAGAAACTGTTCTGTCAGCCTTTGAAATAGAAGAGACTCCTTCTCCAGCACTTTCAGGCACTTCATTGTTCTCTGCGAAATTTTTCTCTGCGAAAGTGGCGGATGTTATTGTTTGCGCTTGTTCTTCTTGTGATAGGGCTTCTTTTTGTGAAAGACTATTATCTAAAAGTTGCTTATCTAAAGGGTAGTTATCTAAAAGGCGGTCGTCTGAAAAGTCGTCATCTATGAGGTTGTCCACTAAAGGCACGCGCACCCTCTGCTGTGGATGAATAGCCTCTAATCCTTCTGGTAAAAAATAGGGTGCATCCAGACTTTTTTCTTTTAGTTTGCCCTGTGCCTGATCCTCAAACTTTTTTGTAAGCGCCAGTGAGTTTTCCAAAACATCAACAATTTCAAAATCAAGCGTAAAATCTCTAATCGCTTCATTAGAAACTTCTCCCTGGCGTAAGTTCACAATGTAATCCCAAAAATTGCTGTATTTGAAAATAACATCCTCAATTCCGTGCTCGTGAACTTGAGTCAGATGCCACGGCTGAGAAAAAAGAGGATCGTCAAAATCTTTCAGAATACTTTTGAGCTCATTTTTAGAGAGCGCGTAATTGTCCAAAGAATCGGTTGACAAGCATACCGGGGGGATACGCAATGAGCGCTCCTGATATGAAACAAGCAGATGCTTTTGCGCTGTATCAACGACTTTAGTATCAATGACTTTAGCATCAACGGCTTGGGTGTCAGACACTTCAGTATCAACGACCTCTTTGTTAAAAGTAGTCATATTCTCGCCTGTTTTCTCTCCTGAGACAGTTAATATGGCGTGTGTTTGTGTGATAGCAGCGCCTGTGCGGGTGAGAGCCTGTTGATGAGGATCGGTGATCACTGGATATTCTTTCGTAAGCAGGCGCAAATGCTCGCCACTTTTTTCTGCGCCTGATGCCAATACTGTCTTTTGGCGCAATGCTCGTATGGCTTTGTTGGTCATTGTTCTTGGAGCTGAGGCTTCTTTTTTTTGTACTTTGAAAGGTGTTGTAGTGCTTTCAGCAAGATCAGGATGCGCTCGGTAGACAGTGGTTGTATTTTGTTTGGATGGGATCTCGTTTTCTGTACTGCCGATCTGTTGTAATGCAAGCTCAAGTTTAGAGCGCGGTTGTGTGGAAGAAGCTCGTTCCAGCTCGCCAGTAACTGATGCCAGCGTCAGCTGATTCTCCTGATAGCTCTGTTCTTGATATTGTTGGCGTCGTAGGTTAAATGGATCATTTTCATTGATTTGTATTTCACGATAAGCTCGGGGGATGCGATAGAGAGTCAGCGGATTATTTTCTTCGTGCTCATCTACGAAGAGCCACGAGTTAACCCCGAGCTGATTGAGAATCTGGTTATAAAGGAAGGTCGTTTTATCTTGAGGTAAATGAATTTCAAAAATAAAATCCCACCGAACGCGCAGGTAAAAAGTGGCCAGACGAACCATCGTGTGAATGTTTTCTGAATAGATAAACTCAAAATAATCTTTTACGCTTAGGAAGGTCATTACAAATCTAAGTCGGGTGCGCGTACTTCTGATAGATTCACCTAAGAGCGCTTTTTCGCCAAGCGTACTGGTTGCTTCTGATAATTGCGAACGCTGCCGCTCATCCAATCGCCCAAGATCTCGCTCACAGTCCGCAATATGAAACTTCAGCTCCAAATTGCGGCGAAGAAAATAATCATAAATAATTCGCTCCAGATAACGGACTGGACGATGGCGGCGCATAAACAATCGCCGATAGCGAAGCATATCTTCAGGTGCTGTAAAGAATTGCTCACATTGTTGGAGTGGTATTTGAGCAAATTTATAGATGACATTGCGATAGGCTTCTAAAGAGTCTGGCTGAAACTCAATACAGCGAATGGCTGTGTTGCCATAGAGTAAATAGTTGAAATAAATATGATGAAGCTCCGCCTGTAGCAAGTCCAGAAAATGCCGTGGGGCGAGCATTCCATCATTTTCCCACTCAATCATCTGAGCAGTAAATGATTCTGGTAATGGGCTGTAAGCGCCATACACAGCTAAAAAATTCGTTTCAATCTCAAAGCCAGGCTGACCAAACTCAGGGTTAACCGCCAGAATGGAGCGTTCATTATTAACGCTAAATAATGGGGCACGGACTAAAATATGGCGAACAGGGTCGCCACCTTGCAACACTGTGATTCGCTTAATTAGGCGCAACACTTGGAAATAACTCATACGGTGACAATTTGTCTGAATATATTTCATCAATGCCTTGTCTGTGTCATTTAACCCAAGTCGCTGCTGCGTAAAATAGCTGCCCTCACCATCTTCAGCAGAGGGAGTATGAGCTGTGGTTGGCTCTGGGGCATCCGATTGAAAATCTTGAATAGCGCCTAAGGCACTCATTTCGTGAGCAGGAACAAATACTTCTACTTCCTCATTGGGGGTGGCAGTTTTCAGCTTTTGTGTTGTTATATCGTTTCTTGTTATATTGCTCACTGCATTTTGTATTTTGTCAAATGCACCATCGTGGCTATTTTCATCAAATGTCGTTTCATCAGCAATCTCTTCTTCAGAGGGAGATTCATCAAAGCTGGTTTCGTCAGAGATGGCTTCATCAGAAAATACTTCATCAGAAAGAGCTTCATCAGCCGTAGTCTCATTGGAACTGGCCTCATTGAGAGTGGTCTCATTAGGATTAGTTTTATTAGAAGTATCCTCATTAGAAATGTCGGCCGTCTCATTTTTACTTGACTCTTCTAACACAGGTATTTCGGCTGCAGTTTCCTGCGCATTTGTCTCTTCCAAATGGTTGCTCTTTTCTTCTTCACGAAGGGGCTCGGTGATAGCTGGAAGCTCCTCGTGATTGGATGGTGGGTCAGAATTGATCGGATGACTTTCTTCCTTTTTATCAAAGACTTTCTTTTTATCAAAGGCTTTCTCAAAGAGAGAGCTGTCAGTGCTAAGAGATGGGTCTTCCACAGCAGCAAGAAGTTCTCCATCTTTCTGCATATTATTGTTGTTATTTTTAATGTTATTGTTTTTAATATCAGGCGCTTCAATACCTTCGCTAGCGCCTGTGCTATTAAAATCAGCTTTCCCTTTGGGTAGAACAACAGGTTGAACCTGCTCCTGATCATCTCTGTCGGCTTCTAAATGAAAGTTGTCTTCATCTGTAGAGTCGCGATCCAGTGCGGAGATGATGGGGTATTGGCGTTGATTGAGCTCACTGACCGCTTCACTGGCTTGCTTTGATATTTCAGGATGCGGCTGGTTGGGAGAATTCATTGAACGTGCTTATTTTATAAATACTTAATTTTATAAAAATTACTTGTTTTATAAATAATTATTAGCTGTTTTTAACTATTGTTATTTAATTATGGTGTCATTTAATTATGGTTAATTTAACTATTTGTAAATAGGACTGTAAATAGGAAAGTGAGCACATAATGACAAGACTTCTTGACGGATCTGCGCCTCTAATCGGGCATCTCCGCAATTTTCAATCAGCTGAACAATCCAGCTGGCAATTTGTATCATTTCCTTTTCTTTAAACCCACGCGTGGTGACGGCGGGTGTACCGATGCGAATGCCACTGCTGATCGCAGGCGATTGAGGATCATTTGGAATAGCGTTTTTATTGACAGTGATATAAGCTCGCCCGAGCGAAGCGTCTAAGTCTTTGCCTGTTATCCCTTTTTCTACAAGATTGATCAGCATCAAATGATTGTCTGTTCCACCAGAGACTAATTTGATTCCTCTTTCCATCAAGGCATTTGCGAGCGTTTTGGCGTTGGTCAATACTTGTTGCTGGTATTTTTTGAAATCATCCTGCATTGCCTCAAGAAAAGAGACCGCTTTTGCAGCAATCACATGCATCAGCGGACCGCCCTGGTAGCCAGGGAAGATCGCCGAATTTAACTTCTTCGCAAGTGACTCGTCACGGGCTAAAATCAAGCCGCCGCGAGGTCCCCGGAGGGTTTTATGAGTGGTGGTTGTCACGACATCAGCATAAGGAACGGGATTGGGGTAGAGCCCAGCTGTGACAAGTCCTGCAATATGCGCCATATCTACGAGCAGATAAGCGCCCACACTGTCTGCTATTTCACGAAATTTTGCCCAGTCTACGATGCGCGCATAAGAGCTAAAGCCGGCAATGATCATTTTGGGTTTGTGTTCCTGCGCCAGAGAAAAGACTTCGTCGTAATCTAAATAACCATCTTCATTAACGCCATAAGAGATCGCGTCATACAATCGCCCTGAAAAGCTCACTTTTGCGCCATGTGTCAAATGGCCACCTGCAGAAAGCGCCATTCCAAGCACTTTATCGTGTGGCTGAAGCAGTGCCATAAAAACAGCGGCATTGGCACTGGAGCCCGAGTGTGGCTGGACATTTGCATAAGCAGCGCCAAAAAGCTTTTTTGCCCTTTCAATGGCAAGGGATTCTACTTCATCAACAAACTGACAGCCGCCATAATAGCGTGCAGCTGGATAACCTTCGGCATACTTATTAGTGAGCACGCTTCCTTGGGCTGCCATCACATAGGCACTGGTGTAATTTTCGCTGGCGATCAGCTCAATGTGTTCTTCCTGACGCTTTAGCTCATCATTCATTGCTTTAACTAACGCGGGGTCAAATGCGTTCAGTTTTTGAAAATCATTCATAACTCCTCCAATAAAAGCGAAAAATTATCAGTGTTAATTATCAATCTTGATTATCAGTGTGTTTACTCAGTTTTAATTTTGTTAAGTTTTAATGAGAAGCAAGTCCGCCCTCAGCTTCCCTACATTGTAATGTAGGATATGCTATAATTTTTCGCTTATTTTGTAGCAAAAACTCTATTATTTTTTTAAGCAAGATGATACAGAACCTTATTAATGACGATGCAACAAACAATAAGCTATTTGATGCGCCATTTATAGATTTAACGGTCACTTCGCCGCCATATAATGTGGATATGCCTTATAACTCCAATGACGATGCTTTAGCGTATGAAGACTATTTGGCATTTACTGAAAAATGGCTTACTAATGTTTTTAATTGGACAAAAAGCACCGGTCGCCTCTGTTTGAATATTCCGCTGGATAAAAATAAGGGCGGTCAGCAGTCTATTGGTGCGGATTTTACATCATTGACAAAAAAGATCGGCTGGAAATACCATGCCACCATTATCTGGAATGAAGGCAATATCAGTCGGCGAACGGCTTGGGGTAGTTGGTTATCTGCTTCGGCGCCTTATGTAATTGCGCCAGTAGAGCTGGTTGTTGTTCTCTACAAAGATAGTTGGAAAAAGAGTGAAAAAGGACAAAGTGATATCACAGCCGATGAATTTAAAAAATGGACCAATGGGCTGTGGACATTTAGTGGCGAAAGTGCCAAACGAGTTGGCCACCCTGCACCTTTTCCAAAAGAATTGCCCTACCGTTGTATCAAGCTATTCAGTTATACGGATAGTCATATTTTTGATCCATTCTTAGGTAGTGGTACTACAGGTATAGTAGCTAAAATGTTAGGGCGCCAATTCACTGGAATTGAGTTAGATTTTGGCTATTTTGAGCTGGCAAATAGAAGAATTAATGGACAAGGAGGTTTATTTGGAAAAGAAAGTAACTCAGCTTGCGCTAATCATGGCGTTTTTTAAGAACAACCCTAATCGTGATATTGCTCATCCTGAAGTAGTAGATTGGTTAACTAATGAATATAAAAAAAGAACGGGAGGGGTTTTTAGAGACCCAGATAGAGGCATCAGAAGTTTGGCTCAATCTGGTCGGTTGATTAAGGTAGGCAAGGGGATTTACAGATACGATCCAACGCTTGAGACTCAAAAGATGCTTGAGGATTTTTCAGAAAAACAAAAAGCATTTATTAAAAAAAGAGATAATTATAGATGTGTTATTTGTGGGGCATCTGAAAAAGAGGGAGTGGAGCTTCATGTTGATCATATTAAGCCCAAAGAATTGGGTGGAAAGGCAGTTATAGAGAACGGACAGACGCTTTGTGCCAAACATAACTTTCAGAAAAAAACGTTGAAACAAACAGAAACTGGTAAGAAAATGTTTATTCGCCTCTATGAGCTTGCAAAAAAAGAAGGTGATAAAGCAACAATAAAATTTTGTGAGGATATTTTGAATATATTTGAATCTCACGGAATAAATGGTCATATTGAATGGAAAAAGAATTAAAGTTTTTAGGATTTTTAAAAATTAGGATTAAAAAAAATGAGTATTACTTGTGGTATCGTCGGCCTACCAAATGTTGGTAAATCAACGCTTTTTAACGCGCTGACCAATGCGAAAATTGCGGCGGAAAATTTTCCATTCTGTACCATTGAGCCCAATACGGGCATTGTAAAAGTGCCTGATCCTCGTATTGATAAACTTTGTGAGATTGTTAAACCAGAACGCGTGGTTCCCACTGTGGTGGAGTTTACTGATATTGCTGGGTTAGTAGAAGGCGCTTCAAAAGGACAGGGGAAAGGCAATCAGTTTCTTTCTAACATTCGTGAGGTGGATGCGATTGTCCATGTGGTGCGCTGTTTTGATGACAGTAATGTGATTCATGTTGCCAATCGTATTAACCCTTGTGATGATGCCGCCATTATTAATATGGAACTGGCATTGGCTGACCTGGAAATTGTAGAAAAATCACGCACCAAAGTGCAACGCCAGGCGGTCAGTGGAGATAAAGGAGCTAAAGCATTGTTTGATGTATTGGATAAATGTTTTAATGCCCTTAATGACGGGCAGCCGATCCGGCAGCTGGATTTGACGCCGGAAGAAAAGCTGCTCATCAAGGGGCACAATCTCATCACCTGAAACCAATGCTTTACCTTGCCAATGTCGCCGAAGATGGTTTTGTTAACAATCCCCATTTGGATGCCATTGCCACTCAGGCAGCTAAAGAAGGCGCGGCGATCGTCAGTATGTGCAATCGCTATGAAGCCGAGATGGTGGATATGGATGATAATGAAAAGCGAGAATTTTTAAGCGCCATCGGTCAGAGTGAAACAGGATTGGGTAAGTTTATTCGTACCAGCTATCAACTGCTCAACATTCAGACCTATTTTACAGCGGGCGTGAAGGAAGTTCGTGCCTGGACAGTGAAAAAAGGGGCTACTGCGCCTGAAGCTGCTGGCGTGATTCATAGTGATTTTGAGCGCGGATTTATTCGTGCAGAAGTGATTGCTTATGATGATTTCATTATGTGTAAAGGCGAACAAGCAGCAAAGGAGGCAGGTAAACTTCGCTCCGAAGGCAAAACTTATGTTGTCAAAGATGGCGATATTATTCATTTTCGTTTCAATGTTTAAGTAAAGAGATAGAGGGCAGAGATGAACAAACGACAGCCTTTTTCACGCACTGATCGTCTGGGCAGTCTGATTGCTCGTGAGTTGGCGTTAATTATTCAACGAGAAGTAGAGGGTCATTCAGACATTGGAATGATTGCTATTAGCGCTGCCAAAGTGAGCTCGGATCTCAGCTATGCAGATATTTATTTTTCTTTTGTGGTGCCTGGTGAAAATGACGAGATTCGGCTAAATCACTTAAAGGAACAAGCTGGGCATCTTCGCACATTGCTGGCACCTAGCTTACAAGCAAGAAAAGTGCCATTTTTGAGGTTTCATATTGATGAGAGCATCCAGAATGCTAGAAAAATGGAAGTTTTATTTGATCATCTTCATTTTGATGAGGGAAAAAAAGAATGAAAATTGCAATTTTATGTGGCGCCACTGCTAAATATATTCGGTTTATTGATCAGCTACGATCGGATATTCGGGAGAATTTTTTACCTCAGCATGAGATCACTTTCGTGTTGTTCACGAATCATCCCATCCAGGAGGAAAGAGGGCTTCGTGTTTATCAGGTAGAACACAAACCTTGGCCAATGGTTGCAATGGAAAAATTCTCTAATTATTTGCTGGCGAAAGATTTTCTGGTTACGCAAGATTATTGTTTTGCTATTGACGCGGATATGCGGGTAATGACACCGATTACAGAGGACGACGAGCTTTTAAGTGAGCTTGTTGCAGCTCAACATCCAGGGTGCTATGAACAAGAACTTCCTTATTTTGCAGGCGCTTTTTGGGGAGGCAGTAGTCAAAAATTTATTGAAGTGTGTGAAATATTAGCGAGGGGTATATCTGAAGAGCTGGCAAGAGGGAAAGTAGCGCGATTTCACGATGAAACACACCTCAATGCTTTTCTTAAGAAAAATCCGCCAACCAAAATGCTCTCTCCTTCTTATTGTTATGATGAAGATTGGTTGCGAAAAGGCAGAGCGCCAGAGGCTTCGTTTGCTCCTAAAATTGTCGCTCTGAAAAAAAATCATAATGAAATTCGGTCGTCATTGTCATCCAATGTTTATACCATTTTGACTTTTCCTCTCAAGCCTTTTTGGTTTTCCCGTCGTGTATTCTTTTTTCTTTTAAGAAAAATTAAGCAATTCTTGCCCTCAAAATAGTTTTTTATTTTTATTCAAAATGAGGTTTTTATGACAAACGAAAGCACTTTAACAAAATCCTGGACAGAAAAAGATGGCCTGGCCCAAATGCTGAAAGGCGGTGTCATTATGGATGTGGTGACACCTGAGCAGGCAAAAATTGCTGAAGAAGCTGGTGCTTGTGCGGTGATGGCACTGGAGCGCGTGCCAGCAGATATTCGCGCGCACGGTGGCGTGGCACGGATGAGTGATCCAGAGCTTATTTGTCGCATTATGGATGCGGTGAGCATTCCCGTGATGGCAAAATGCCGAATTGGGCATTTTGTGGAGGCACAAATTTTAGAATCTATCGGGGTAGACTTTATTGATGAATCAGAAGTTTTAACGCCAGCCGATGATGTTTTTCATATCTTAAAACACGGGTTCAAAGTACCTTTTGTCTGCGGCAGTCGTAATATCGGTGAGGCGCTTCGTCGGGTAGCTGAGGGCGCTGCGATGATCCGCACCAAAGGGGAGGCGGGGACCGGTGATATTGTTGAGGCGGTTCGCCACGCCCGCACTGTATTAGGTGCGATTCGGCAGCTGCAAAATATGTGTGATGAAGAGCTGATGACTTTTTCAAAAGAGCAGGGGGCTCCTTATGAACTCGTGAAAAAAACGAAAGAAATGGGGCGCCTGTCAGTGGTCAATTTTGCAGCTGGAGGTGTGGCGACGCCAGCTGATGCGGCGCTGATGATGCAGCTGGGTGTGGATGGTGTGTTCGTTGGGTCGGGTATTTTTAAAAGTGGTGACCCTGCTAAACGCGCCGCAGCAATCGTGAAAGCGGTGACTCATTATAAAGATGCAGGTATTTTGGCAAATGTAAGTAAAAATCTTGGTGAACCAATGGTTGGGCGCAATGTTTCACAAATGCCTGATGCCGACAAAATGTCAATGCGCGGCTGGTAGCTATTTAAAAAATAGGTAAAAGCGCAGCTGGTTTTTAAGCTGCGCTCAAGTAGTGAGCTAACAACTAGTGAGCTAAATAAACTTCTCTGCTCATTCATTTTGGAATGATGGGACACAATTAAGGGCACACCACTAAGTGCATTGAGATGATTTTAAGAAAAAACTCAAATTTAAGAAAAAACTCAAAATAAAATTAAAAATGAAAAAAATAGGCGTTTTGGCACTACAAGGTGCGTTTGCAGAGCATATTTGTATGTTGCAAAAGATAGGAGCACAAGCAAAGGAGGTGCGCTTACCTGCTCATCTGGAGGGTTTAGATGGTTTGATTATCCCAGGCGGCGAGTCTACGGCGATCAGTAAATTAGCAGCATCTTATGGCTTAATTGAACCTCTGCGCGTTTTTGGGGGAAAAAAGCCCATTTGGGGGACTTGTGCGGGCGCCATTTTTTTGGCAAAAAAAATTATCTCGTCTTCAGGCCAGGTACCAGAGAGTTTGGCGCTGATGGATATGACGGTGGAAAGAAATGCTTTTGGGCGTCAGGTGGATTCGTTTGAAGAGCAGCTCTCTATTCCAGAGCTCGGAGATGACCCTTACAATGCTGTTTTTATCCGAGCGCCTATGATTGCAGCGGTAGATGATTCGGCTCAAGTTTTGGCTCGCATCAATGATGGGCGTATCGTTGCTGCGCAACAGGGACACTTGCTGGCGACTTCGTTTCATCCAGAACTCACAACAGATACTCGCTTTCATTCGTATTTTTTGCAACTTATCCAGCAAAAGGGTTAGTTCTGCTTAAGATGAATTCTGCTTAAGATAAAAATACAATGAATTTTTGGATCAGTTTTTCTGCTGCTTTCGTTTTGGCGCTTTGTCTGTCTTTTCTACAGCAGGCACTGCTTCCGACTTCTCTTAGTCTCTGGTTTTTGCTGGGCATCGTAGTCAGTGGCGCCACTGCTTTTTTTTTCTAAAAAAAAGACCAATCAGAGCTGTTATATTTTTTCGTTGCGTCAAATTCACTGGGCTATTGGCATTCTTTTGGCTGTTAGCCCAGCTTTATTTTAATGCCCGTTTGGCACACAAACTTTTGCCTGAGTTCAATAACGCCTATGCTGAACTGGTCGTTGAAATTACCAATATTCAAGCGCCGATAGTCCAGGAAAATAGACTTTCATTTCAGTCACCATCTCAATTACCATCTCGTTCGCCTGTTTATTTTCGTGCCCGCGTTCGTTCTATTGAGTCAGTGGAAACAGGCGATAAAGCAGAGCTGCAAGCGATCAAGCGTCTCAAATCGTTGAGGCTCAGCTGGTACCCGCCTTATCCGTCATTACAGATAGGCGATCGCTACCGCCTGAAAGTTCGCCTAAAATCCCCGCGCGGTAATGTGAATTCGGGTGGGTTTGATTATGAATCGTGGTTATTTCGTGAAAATATTGATGCGACAGGCTATGTCATCAATAAATATAACAATCAGAAAATTTCACTCACAGAGGAAGACGCGTGGCGTATTTTTAAGATCTATCAAGATTTCTTAATGGGATTAAATGCGACACACGAACGCTTCGTTATCAAAATACACAATCTTCTCCAGAAAAACATACAGCAAAGAGGAGGCGAAGATCAGGGAAGAATTGATCAAAAGATGGGCGATCAGGAGGATGGCGCTCAGCCAGGTGATGAAGAGAAGGCGGGGCAATTGGCTTTAGCGTTGATTGTGGCATTGGCCTCTGGTGATGGGCGCTATTTTAATACTGATGATTGGCAGCTTTTCTCACACACGGGAATAACGCATTTGGTCATTATTTCAGGATTTCATTTCAGTTTTATTTTTTCTATTTTTTTCTTTGGATTTCGTTTTTTTTCAAAAACAGTCCGTTATCTTTCTGCTCGGTTTCTAGGAAGAAGCCTGCCAACAATGCCTTTTTTAAATGAAAAATGGGTGCTGTTTTTTGTTTTATTTTTGATGCTTCTTTACAGTCAATTTGTTGGTTTAACTCTGCCAACTCTGCGTGCATTGGCGATGGCAGCAGTATTTGTTTTCTGGCTGGTGCTTCGGCGCGTGGTTCCCACTTTATTTGCTTTTTTACTGAGTATGCTTGTTGTTCTCCTTGTTGAGCCCAGCTACCTGATCAGTACGAGCTTTTGGTTATCATTTCTTGCCGTTTTTACGATCTGGCTACATATTCATACAAAAAATCAAATTCACTCAAAAAACCACACTCAGTCCAGAGGAGAAGCCCTGTCATTGATGGGTAAAATCAAGAAGATAATTAAGAGTGTCATTAAGCATATCATTGCTGATTTTTTACTTATTCAGATAAAAATTTCACTGGCATTATTGCCACTACAGGCCTTTTTATTTCATCAGTTTTTATGGTTCTCTCCATTTGTCAATTATTTCGCCATTCCTCTGATAGGGATTGCTTTAACGATTGCTGTTTTGTTGGGCGCTGTATTGATTTTCATTTTGCCATCACTGGGAGAATGGATTCTTCATTGGGCCTGGCTGGTCAGCAAAGAGATTTTTCTGCTGGCTCAAAAAGTGAATTGGCTTGCATTTGCCTGGCCTATTTCACCTTCGCTTGTCATTACTATTCTTGCCATCATTGGTGCGCTTTGGATAAGTGCACAGGTAATGCCGGCACGCTTGCTGGCTGTTTTTCTTTTTCTACCAATGATTTTTGGATCTATTGGTTCACCGCTGTACGGCAATGGACTCAAAGAGGGCGACTTTCGTCTTAAAGTTTTTGATGTAGGACAAGGCAGTGCGGCGCTTATCCAAACACAAAATCACAATTACCTCGTTGATACAGCTGGCTTTGATGGCTTTTATCAAATTGTACAAGGCGAAGCAATCAAGAAGTTAACTGCTGTTTTTGTCTCCAGTGAAGACAGTGATCATCAGAAAGGACTGAAAAATCTACAAAAATCTTTTCAAATAGAGCACCTTTTCTATCCAGCATCTCAAAAAAAAGAGATTCATAAAACCAGCTCATTTGCCTTATGTCAGCAAGGTGTTTTTATGTTAGCTGATGGCGTTATTTTTGAGGTATTGCATCCAGGTCAACAATGGTTCGCAGATAAGCACAAAAAATACAAGGAAAATGATGATTCTTGTGTTGTCCGGGTGCAGGGCTATTTTCATAGCGCTTTATTGCCAGGGGATAGTGAAAACGCGGCTGAAAGTGAAATGGTTCGTCTTTTTACTCAGGAGCGCCTGAAAAGTGACATCCTTGTAGCACCTCACCACGGTAGCAAAACCTCCTCTGGCAAAGCATTTTTAGAAGAAGTTTCGCCGAGCATTGTTGTTATTTCTGCAGGATTTGAAAATCAATACCATCACCCCCACCCAGATACGCTGGCCAGGTATCAGATGATTTCAGCACAGGTTTACCGAACAGATTTACAGGGAGCAATCACACTAGAGTCCACCCGACAAGGAATTCACACAAAAATACAGCGAACGGAAATGCCTTTTTGGATATCCAGATAAGATACCCAAAGTCATTTGGATTGTTAATAATTTTGATTTTTTATTTTTGTGATTGGGTGCCAAAGAGTGTACTCAAACGAGCCATCGCTTTTTCTAAGCTCTCCATTGATGAAGCGTAGGAAATGCGAATAAAGCCAGGCATTCCAAACGAAGAACCTGCGACAGTGCTGATATGCGCCTTCTCCAAAATATACATTGCCAGTGCGTTATCGTCAGGCAGCTGTAGCTTATCAATGATTGCTTGTGTGTCAATAAAGGCATAAAAGGTGCCATCATTAGGGCGAGCACTCATCCCTGTGATTTGGTTGATCGCAGGAATCATATAGTCGTGGCGTGTCTTGAAAGACTGGCGCATTGTATGCACCAAATCCAGCGGACCAGT
>WUUA03179352.1:0-16430 GCA_009936545.3 Anentome helena
CAAGCAATTGAAGAACGGCAAGGCTGCAGGACCGACAGCATTCCAGCAGAAGCGCTGAAGGCTGATGTGGAGACCAGGTAAGAATCATAGAGTGTTCCATAGCGCTGCGTATCAGCAATATCTATCTCACGCACATTGCTCACTCTGTTATCAGAGACATTGATTTTCCCCGCCGGATTGAGCTTCACACTCTGAATAGCGTTCACGGGCGTGGACGCAGGCGCGCTGGAGATACGATTGCTAATTGTATTTTCTGTAAACTCCAGATACGAAGTCCGGAAATACGACGATGCAGAGAGTCCTTTCAGGTCATTGTTATTAAAATTCAGCCCCAGCGCTGTGCCCGGGGCTGCCGCCGTGCCAACGGGATCATTGGGGATATTTACTGTTATCGTGGCATTGGCTACGCCCGATTGTGTCAGAAAAATTGTATTGCCGCTGAGACGCAAAACGCCCTCACCTGCACTTATCGGCACTCTTTTGCCGATCGTCAGGTCTTTTATATTCTGAAAATCAACCCCATTGCCAAGAAAGCGCGCGCTGGCAGAAACAAAGTTCAGCGGATGCGTGGCATCTGCGATGCGCCTCTGATCGCCATAGAGCGATACACGGCCGACATCCACCTGCGCTGAGGCTTGAGTGATCGCTTTTGAGAAGCTGCTGTCTGAGAGGAAATAAAAAGTGGCGGCGCGCGTGGGCGTGGCGGCGCCGCTCCAGTCACTGTTGCGCAATCCCTTGCTATCAATGACAACATTCTGCGCAATAACTGCTGTGGCAAGCTTGGATACCTGTGAATAGATCAATACACTGGCGGCAATAGTCACTTCTGAGGCAAGAAAAGTTACCGTGGTGGAGGTCGCCGGTCCACAGTTGTCCGGGCTGCGACAGGCTTCAATAGTGGAATTGCCCAGATCAAAGGAAATAGAAGTGGCTTGCAGCGTCGCAATGTGAATCAGATGATTGGCATCAAAATTGACGAAGGTGTTGCCCGCACTCAAATGCAAATCGTAATAGGGCGCCCAGTCTACATTCGCTGTGGGCGTGGGCGTCGTGATCAATGAATTGGGAGACAATTCAAGACATCGGTTGTCCGCCTGCACGATACAGTTCTGATCAGCCGGTCCGTCTGTGCGCAGCACGCCAGTGCCGCCAACGAGCGCTGTTCCTGACTGGGTGTTGCTCAATAGCATCACATTGCCATCATATGATCGCAGCTTCAGGTCGTGCGCTGCTGTGGGGGACGCCACTGCGACCACTTCATCGTTCGTCAGACGGATCGTATTATTGTCAAGAAAGAGAATGCCCACCTGAGCCCAGTTATTATTACGAAAAAGCGTCTGGCCGGATTCAGAGATCAGGGCAATTTTGCTGGCGGCACCGCCAGTGATGTTCGGCGCTGTGTGCCGCAGCTGAATGAAATTTTGAAGCGTACTCTGTGAAGTCTCCAAGCGCATCGGTGGCAGCCACAAATGACGCTGTGGATCATCTGCACCAGTGATGTAATTCGTGGCATAAGCAATGGCAGCGTTATTGAATATCAAATTGCCCACTTGCAAAAATTGTGTGCGCGTGCGTGCACTCTCATAAATGGAAGCCTCTTTTGACCACGCAGAAATGCAATTGGGCGAGTTTGCACACAGCCAGCCCGCCTCGCCGGGATAGGGCGAGTTCTTCTGCCATAGCAGCTGATCAGCGGCGCGGTGACGGTAGGTAATCGTCGCAAAATTCGCACTGGCGATCTGTTCACCGGTTTGCAGCCCATCTTTGTAAGGCAAGGGCGTTAAAATTGTTCGCATAAAGATGGTTGTGCTGGCAACGCTGGTTGCACTAAATGTCATTGCTTTTGGAGGAGTGTGGGTCGCGCCTACTGTTTCAAGATAGTCATTGGCCGCATTAGCATCCCGCTTGACATCGTAATTATAAGCATTCGGAAAAACAGGTCCAAGCCACCGGTCATCCACAGGCGCCATAAAATTCAGCACCCCATTTCCCTGGCTGTCCAGATAAAATTTATTGACAATATCGCCATCAAATACCGGCTGGCGCAGACCAGTCACTGTGGTGAACTTGCTGCTGCCAGGCTGATTAAAGATCTGATCCACCAGCAAATTATCTGTAGGAGAGGAAGCTGTGAATTGGGTATTAAAGCTGACATCGTAAACGCACATTGAGCGCGCTATGACGCTAAAGCCCAACAACAACACCGCCGATAAGTATCTCATCACCGCACCCATAGCCATACCATCAGCAAGTCAAACAGATAAAAGACACATCTCCCGGACTTTTCGTCGAATTAGTGACATTTCCAGTCAGTATACGTTCGAACCCATTAATATTAGGAGCCCTGTAGTAATAACCCTCTTCGTCTGTGGAGGCATCGCCCATAAAATAAGCACGAATTCCGAGGTAAAACCGATCACCCCCAGCGACCTGATTGACATAGCGAAATCCTCCTGAGGCTGGCTGGCGATTATCTAGATTGTACCCATTGCCGCCTGAGCAGGCAATCGTATAATTACCTCTTCCCCCCTGCCCACTGCCATTTGTATGACCAAATGCAAAGACCACACACCAACCTGCTTTTGAATACTTGTTAGTATCCTGATCCTGACCACTACCCATAACAGTCATATTCGCCATTATCAGGTAAAGCCCGCTAAAACTCATATCAAAATATCCCGCGTTGGCGCCACTGCGATAAGTAACTGCGTTGCAAGCTCCGGAACAAAAAACATTGGTAGGAAAAAATTCATTGTTACTAGGCACCCAGATTCTACCACGCCAATAGATCTGCCCTCCTACTCCTACATAATTTATATTTATATTTTCAAACGGCCGAGTATTAAAAGATTCATAACGATCAAATGAATAGGCGGCATAAGCAGGATAATTGTGCAGGTAGCCTACATTTGCCATATCGTTGTCATTGACCGGCGCTCCCACATCTTCAAAATAAAAATTGTTCATATTGATCGGCTCTGCACAGCTGAAAAAGCGAGGACAGTTCGCTTGAGTCAGCGGGATGGGCACACGGTTAATAGGGTGGTCATACCATAATTCGTGAGCTCCGCCAGACGAATGGCGTCCGAGCTGGCGAGCGGGGTGCCAGCATTACTGACGCGTTTGGTTGTCAGTGCGTTACCCCCGACAAAAATCGCCTGCTGTGCATCACTGAGATGCCCCCTTGCTCCAATAGAAAAAGTGATGCTCCCCACGGACGACGAAATCATCTGTGGATTGATCACAGGTGGGCCGCTCACGCTGATATCACTGCCAATAGATAAATTGCCCACACTCAGTGAACGAATGCCCTGTAAATGGCCATTGGTGTTATTGACAATCTCTATGGGATTATTAAAAACCAAATCCTGCATTAAGCCGCGATTGGCATCCAGCTCAAGGCGGTCATCTGTCAGGTTAATGGCACCTGTCTCCAGGCGCCCCAGCCCATTAAACGCCAGCTGATTGCCCATCGCAGGCATAAAGTTTGTGCGGGTCGCCTGATTAGAACCAATGAGCACCGGCTGTGTATTGTTGGTTGAAATATTCTCAATACCATTGCCTCTTAAACGAATAATCCCCACATCAAACGCACTTTCTACATTCACTGCCTGTTGGCTAAAATCAATTATTTTATTAGACGCTGTGATCTCCAATGGTGTTGATACAGTGCTCAGCGTATGATTTTTAAATCCAGGGGCTGTGTAAGCGCTGTCAGTGCCTATCTTCAGCCCGCTGGAAAAAGCCAGCTGAGCCTCTCGCGTGGCTGTCTGCGAAACGGTCACAGGATGATTAAAAAAATTAAAATCATCCCCTTGCAAAAAAGCCACCCCTTTTAGCACTTCAATCGTTGCGACAGTCGTTTCACTGGCAGCAATGCTGGCCACATTCTGAATATTATTCCCATCAAAGACCACCGTCGCCACCACACTGCTGCTGGCCGGATTCAATACCAATGTGCCTGTCTGAGTCAAAAAACCATTGCGATCAAACCGAAGATTGCCACCAATCTGCCAGCTGTCTGTGCTGATGTGGTTGCCTGAAAAGCGTACAACCCCCGTGTCGGCGCCTACATTGAGCGTGCCTGCATTGTGAACAATGGCATTGCGCGTAGTAGGCGATGGAATGGTCAGTCCCTTGCTGGTATAGGTTCGTGTGGAATAAATGGTCATATTTCTTAACGCTATCTGATCCAGATCACTGACCGACTGAAAATTAAATCCCACTTCACCTACATTAAAAACAAGCCCCAAAGAATGAAGAATGGCGGGCGCATTGCCAGGGCTGGTCGTGTTGGGCAGCGCTGGCAGGCTGCTGGCAGACTGCATCACGATTGCCGCCTGCCTTCCGGTAGGGTGCCCTATCGTTGTTATCTGCCAGTCATCAATGGCCAGCGTATTGGTATTTCGTGTCGTGATCTTTCCCGCTGAAAAATGAAGTCCTGGCTGCGGGATTGGCGTTGGAGTATTTTGGATGGGCAGCCCCTGAACAAGAGCGGTTCTTGTGGCAACATAGGAATTATCCGATCCATCCACAATCAAATCAGTGGTAAAAAATTCACGCGTATCCACGCGAAACCAGGGACTCCAGGCCGTTTTATACAAATTGCCATCACGGTAACGCATATAAACACCGCCATAGTTACCCACACTGTCAGTTTTGTCTTTTGTAGGATCCATTGCGTTCGGTATTTCATAAAAATATTGACGCCCAACAAAGACCTCGCCTCCTGTTAAAAAATTCGTTTCAACAATGTATGTGCGTTTGGTTGCATTACCGGGTTCGCCAGACTGACTGGGATTGCGCAGTGTAAGAGATGGAAAGCCTGCCCCTTGAAAAGCATCGCCAGGATTCATATCAAAGAATAACAACATACCTGGCAGCTGGTCATTGACAATGCCTGGCGCCGGGAAAGAGGGCTGCAAAATCCGCAATTTAACCAGATTGCCTCCCGCATCCCGATAGTCCGTGATATCAATTAAATCACTGATTTTGCGTGCCGCCTGATCAACAGCATATTTATTGACCGCATCACCAGGGCGAACGGCTGTCGGAAGCCCCCGAATAGTCGGGTGAGTAGCGCTTTCTGTGAAGGCTGGGTCATTTCCAAATGTAATATCATAGCTACACGCACCCCAGGCCGTTGGGACAAACACCACTGCACTGGCGGCTATTGCCCAGCCCCACTTTACTGAGCTCAGGTTTATTAACCGCAAAAGGCATTTATAGAGGCTTTGATTTAGCATTTTCGTTTATCAGTTTTCCAAAATTTTGATTTATGTGGCTGAAAAATGACTGAAAAAAAACTCAACAAAATCGCTTAAATTATCAAAAATACGCGCAGTCTTTTGATGCTCTTTCATCTTTTCTAAGTAGACCGCTTCATTGCGTGCGCCTTTACCCGTGCGAACAAGGACAGGCTGACAATTGCGACTCAATGCCGCCTCCACATCCAGCAGTGTATCACCGACAAAAAAATGCCCTGTATTTTCTACATTGAATGTATCACAAATCTCATCAATCATTCCGCCTTTTGGTTTGCGGCACAGACAGTCACTGGCAGGTAAATGCGGACAAAATGTAATCACATCAACATACGCACCTGATCGTGCAAGCTCCTGATGCATTTTCTCGTGAACAGCTGTCAACATTTCCAAAGAAAAAAGACCTCTGGCAATACCGCTTTGATTGGTCGCAATCCCTACTTTCACACCCGCTTGATTCAGCCGTGCAATCGCCTCTGCTGAGCCGGGAATAGTCTGCCACTCTTCTGGTTTTTTTATAAAATCGTCGCGATCCTGATTGATGACGCCATCACGATCTAAGATAACCAATGTTGTTTTCTTCAATGCTGTTTTATTTTTTCTATCCTCTTTGATTTCACTCATTTTGACCTCAATAAAACCGCTATTTATCTCAGTTAACCTCAAAAACAACACTATTTTTAATTCACTATCGTTTTTACATTACCATCTTTACATCACAGTTTTTACGCTACCGTTTTTACACTAGCACTACTAATAATCAACCAATTTACACTATCATTTTTACACCACTCTTTTTAACTCACGGCTGCTTTTGATGAAGCACCGATTGGCCAAGCTACTGATTAGTTAGTTTTGATTAACTATTTCTTCTGCGTCAAATGAAGAATTTTTGCTTTCTCATCGTCGGTTAGTATATCAAATGGCTTGCTTAAAATCTCTGCCAAATCTGCACGGCGCATAGCCAGCTCCTTTTGTGCATCATATTTTTTATGCAGTATTGCCAGCGTGTCAAGAAATTCTTTTTCTGCTTGCGCTGTATCAGAAGGAAGCATTGATTCTCCGGGCAGTACGAGCTTCAGTGCCGTTTTTCCGACCTGATGCTCAATCTCACCAAAGAGCAGCGGTGTGCTCGGCTGATCTTCCAATACCGTCTGTAGCGAATCAATGGCAGTCACCACCAACTCCAAACGATAACGATCACCGGCATCACCATAATCCGCTATCAATGCTAAAAATGAAGAGTCAATATGCGCACGAAACTGTGGAAAATTCAACAATAAAAAGACCAAGCGCTGCACTTGCGTCCAACGGGTATGCTGGATAGTCGGTGTGTTAGGCGAGGCTGTTTTCTGCCAGGAGGGTGGATACGCAGAGGATTGGTATTTCTTGCCATTGAGCGTATGGCCATTGGTTAAAGTAAAGGCTTCTGATGAGTTGCCGCTCATCATTTGTGAGCCTTTTTGCATCTTTTCTGAGGACGCTGTCTTTTCTAAAGGGTCTGTGACATTTTGCTCTCTGAAGCTCCTATCTCGGAAAGGAAACACTGTGGCATTTCTCTCCTGCGTTTGAGCTATTTCCTCTGTATAGCCCGCACTGAATTCATTATTTAGTCTCTCTAAAAGCAACTTTTTCAGCCAGCCCTCTGGCATCTTCTGAATCGGCTCACTGATCTCTTTCAAAAAAATGGCTTTTTCCATTTCACTGTCCGGGCGCGGATTCGTAGGATAGCGCTCAAATAGGAAATCAACAATATCACTGCTATTTTTTACCAAATCATTAAATGCCCGGGCGCCTATTTGTCGCACCAAAGAATCCGGATCTTCTTTCTCAGGCAAAATCAAGAATTTTACCCGCAAGCCATCACGCAGCAGTGGCATTATCACATTCACCGCACGGCGGGCAGACTTTTGTCCTGCAGCATCGCCATCAAAAGAAAAAACCAGCTCGTCTGTATAGCGCATCATTAGACGCAGATGATGTGGCGTCAAGCTCGTGCCCAGAATGGCAACAACGCCATCAATGCCTGCCTGCGAAAGAGCAATAACATCCATATACCCTTCTACGATGAGTAAGCTCGTCCACTGGGCAGTTTTTCTTTTCTGAAGGGCTTGATAAAGTCCATAAAGAAGCTTGCCTTTTTCAAAAACAAGACTTTCGGAAGAATTCAGGTATTTTGGTTCATCTTCTTCTTTCAGTTTTCTGGCGCCAAAACCCACTATTTTTCCCTGTAAATCAAGGATGGGAAACATAACCCGTCCCCGAAATCTATCATAGTATTTAGTTGAATCACCGTTTTTTGAATCATCGTTTTTTGATAGTTCGCCATCCTCCGTATGACCATTTGCCTGTACCACAAGTCCTGCTTCCTGCAAAAGCGCGGGCGTGTATTTTGATTTCAACGCATTCAGTAAATAACGCCATTCATTGGGAGAAAATCCCAATCCAAAGCGATCCATCACTTCCTGAGTCAATCCTCTGGCTGTCAAATAGCTCAATGCCACTTTATGCTGCGGATGCGTGGACAATGCCTTAGAAAACAATAACTGTGCATCAGAAAGCGCTGCCAATACCTGATTTTTTTTCTGAACCATTGCCTGCGCTTGTTCTTTTTGTGATTGCGTTTGTTCGGTGGCATACTGCTGCTGACTGGGCAACGATAGGTGATAATGATTAGCCAGCTGTTTAAGCGCTTGCGGAAAATCAACGCGGTAATGTTTCATCACAAAACCAATCGCATTGCCCCCCTCACCACAGGAAAAACACTTAAATATCTGTTTTTGTGGATTGACATACATTGAAGGGCGATGATCATTATGAAAAGGGCACAAACAAATGAATGTGCTGCCTTGCTTTTTGAGCGTGCACACTTGCCCGATAATCTCAACGATATCGGTATATTGCAAAATAAAATCAGCGTCACTGGAGCTCATCGGCTAGACTAGAAAAGAATATTAAAAAATAAAAAAAAGCTAAAATGAATATTTGCTCATAAACATATTCGGTCTATAAATTCTGTCTATAAAAAAAGCATTCTGTCTATAATTTTGTCTATAAATCTATTGCCCAAATAGAAATGCCTGCTGAAAAAATTGGAAAAACGATGAAAGCCAATAGAGAGCTTATCATTGAGGCACCTGTTAAAACTATCGTCAGACCTCTTCTCTCTGTGCTATGGATAAGTATAGCAATGCTGCTGCTGATAGGGGTTGGTGCGTGTGTTAAAAACAAAATCCAGGAGCGGGAGGCAAGCAAAAGTGGCGGTGAGACGCCAGAAACCCCCAAGACACCTGTTTCTATCAGTGCAAGCAATCCGGTGGCTTCTCTTTCTGGTGTTGATTTTGAAACAGATTGGGCTGTGGAAATTTTGCCCCCTAAGATAGAGGACTTTAGTTCATTTAACTCCACCTCTGTGATACCACAGCCAGGCATCGGTGATTCACCCGCTAATACCAATGTCCCCATTAAAACTATAGATGGGTCTCAGGATCCAATCACTAAAAAAAGGTATTTACAATTACGCACTTCACCTGGTGCACTTTCAGCCAATGCCACTTATACGCTGGATCTAAAAAGATCAGGCTACCAAATGCCTACCTTGATTTTCAAAACTCCGGCAAATCCCTCATCACAAGCAACGCTCGCTTTCCTAGCTGTGCGTGGTTTTTTGTTTGGTCATTGGGATGGCTCTCTGACCTCTGGATTCTCAACTCAAATGACTCGTGCCCCTTTTGATTTTTTTGCCGATCATCCTGGTGGCACTACCAAGAAAATGCCAGCTACTTTTGTTGTCCCAAGCGGGGCAGTTGTTTCTGATAAAAATGGTCTCTCTGTGGTATCAGGAAGCGCAACAGATGGAGTCAATTTTCAGCTGTCAGCAGCAGGGGAACCCTCACTCACACTCATAGTCACAGCAGAAGATAAAACAACAAAAGCAACTTATACAATAACTGCCCAAGCTTACAATGCCACGCCTACAGATCCTAACTACAATCCCTACGGCATCTATTCATTAAAAGACCTCAGAACGATGGCTATTGGAATCAATTCATTCAATCATTATATTTTGATGAAAGATTTAACTTTCCCCAATATGGCTGATTATGACAGCTTCGCTGACCCTGAAGAACTAGGCCCAATAAAAAAATTGAGTGGCGTTTTCAATAGCAATGGTCATCTGCTAAAAAACCTACAAATCAATGATGATAATGCTGAGAGTGGCTTATTTCTTTCTAACTCTGGTCTGATTGAGAAACTAGCCCTGGAGATAAAATTGCTAAAAACCACACGACTCTCTTGTCTTACCAGCTATGTTCAGGCAATGGATGGCGCTGAACTCAGCTCTCCAATAAGAGTGGGGATTGTATGTACCAATAATGGCACCCTCTCTAATGTCTATGCCAGAATGAATATTCCTGCTAAATCTGCTCAGCTGGCTTATCAAGCAGGCGGATTACTTCTTCGCAATGCCGGGCTGATTGAAAATACTTTCTCTGACTCAAAGATAAACGCAATAGAGGCAGGTGGACTGGCAGTGGAAAATACGAATACAGGCAGATGGGATGGGATGAATTATTGGATCGGCAATCCATCAAATGCTTTTTTTACCAAATCCAACGCACCAACAATCATTCCGATTCGCTGGAGCGCAACGCCCACTGTTTTGCCAACAGGCTGGGACAGCTTAATATGGGGGATAGACGCAAAACGCAATGATGGACTGCCCTATTTACGCGGCATTGGGATAGGTCGTTAAATTTTTTTACTTTATCTTCAAAGGAGAGATTATGAGAGAACAGTGGGACGAGAATACGAATGATAGAAATCATAGCGATAGAAATAATAACGAGCGATCCAGCGACATTCTGCTCGCCAAATTACTTCAAAATATGCTGGAACAGCAGGAGCAGCAAAAGAAAAAAGCACCTTCTTATTTTGGAAAAGCGGGGCAATGGATCGGGAATTTGTTTCGCTGGAGTGCTTACCTGCTGATGGTCATTCCTGCGCTCTTTCTGATTGCTCTTGTAGCGCTTGTGGTGGGAGTTTTTTCAGAGGTTTCTGATTCCGTTTTTTCAAATAAAAAAGTCACCAACAATGAACTTCGCCCACATATTGCGCTGATCCCAGTTGAAGGCGGCATTGGGAGCGGTCAAGACAGCGTGAGCGCAAAAAATGTCATCGCCGCACTCAATGACGCTTATGAGAACAAACAAGTCAAAGGCGTCATTTTAGAGATCAACAGCCCTGGCGGCAGCCCTGTGCAAGCGTCATTGATCTTTGATGAAGTGATGCGCAAAAAAGAACAAGCGAAAAAAGACAACCGAACATTTCCAATTTATTCCGTCATTGATGAAGTGGGCGCTTCTGCCGCTTATTACATTGCAGCCAGCACTGATGAGATCTTCGTTAACCGCTACAGTATCGTGGGATCTATTGGTGTCATTTGGTCAAGCTATGATGTTTCTGAGCTTATCAAAAAAATAGGCGTAAAGCGCCGCACTTACACGGCAGGTCTGTATAAAGACATTGGCGATCCAATGAGACCGGCGGAGCCATTTGAGAAGGCCTTTATGGAAGATTTACTCGCTAAAATGCACGACATTTTTATTCACGATGTGAAGCTAGGGCGCGGCGCTCGCCTCAAACTGGATAAAAATAACACAACCGAAGACCTGATGTTTTCCGGTCTATTCTGGGATGGTCAGACAGCCATTGATCTTGGCTTAGCCGATAAAATGGGAACACTGGATCAAGTAGCAAAAATGTTGCTTGAAGACGGGACAATGGTGAACTATATGC
Source organism: Anentome helena (assembly GCA_009936545.3). Taxonomy (NCBI): domain Eukaryota; kingdom Metazoa; phylum Mollusca; class Gastropoda; order Neogastropoda; family Nassariidae; genus Anentome; species Anentome helena. The sequence continues at coordinate 11,064 of WUUA03179352.1, forward strand.
CTGACGATGAGATCAACTCATTATTTAAGCGTTTGCGATCCTCTATGTTTGGTAGCGTTAGCTCTGAGCTGGGCGCCCGTGCGCTGATGTTAGCGCCTTCACCCCAATAAGTGCACCCCAAAGCGCATCGTCTTTTCATATCATCTTAATATAGACAAGCCGCTTTTTATATCATCACTATTTTTATAGGTTTATAGGTTTACAGGAGGTTTGATATGCAGCTTCTCCAGAGAAAATTTCCTCAGACTCGCCTTCGTCGTCTGAGAAAAAATGATTTCTCGCGCCGCCTGATTGCTGAAAATCAGCTGAGCGTCAATGATTTGATATTGCCTCTTTTCATTTGTGAGGGTGAGCAATTGCGTCAGCCCGTCCCTTCAATGCCGGGCGTTTTTCGTCTGTCATTGGACGAGCTGCTACTTATTGCTGGCGAAGCAGTCGCACTGGGGATTCCCGCACTCGCCTTGTTCCCTGTGATTGAAACAAATAAAAAAAGCACTGCTGCCGAAGAGGCCTGGAACAAAAATGGTCTTGTGCAACAGACCATTCACGCACTAAAAAAAGCATATCCCCACCTTGGAGTCTTGACCGATGTCGCTCTGGATCCATACACTATCCACGGTCAGGATGGACTGATTGACGAGGTCGGCTATGTACAAAATGATGAAACGATAGTTGCTCTTTGCAAACAAGCGCTTTCACACGCACAAGCAGGTGCGGATATGGTTTGTCCCTCAGATATGATGGATGGGCGCGTGGGAGCCATTCGTTCGGCATTGGACAGCAATGGCTTTTTTAACACCTCCATAATGGCTTATTCTGCGAAATACGCTTCCAATTATTATGGTCCCTTTCGGGATGCCGTCAATTCCCAAGCCAATCTCGGGAAAAGTGATAAAAAACAATATCAAATGGATCCGGCCAATAGTGATGAAGCGCTGAGTGAAATAGCCCTTGATATTCAAGAGGGGGCGGATGTGGTAATGGTCAAACCAGGGCTGCCTTATCTGGATATTCTCTACAGAGCCAAAACAACATTTGGTGTCCCCACAATGGTTTATCAGGTTAGCGGTGAATACAGTATGATCTGCGCAGCAGCGCAGCGGGATTGGATAGATAAACAAGCGGTGGTACTGGAATCATTATTGGCGTTTAAGCGCGCGGGGGCCGATGCGATCTGGACTTATTTTGCGCTTGAAGTGGCGCAGTGGCTACAGAAATAATATTTCCAAAATCTTTCCAAAAAAAGATCTTTTAAAAAAATCTTACATTTGCCCCCTTTTCAGGGGGCAAATTGCTTAAATAAAGTATCTCTTAAAAAACATCTATTAAAAAGTGTCATTTAAAAAATTGTCAAATCCATTTTATCTTCTTATAATAGCCTTCATTTCCTACTAAAGTAGGAAATGAGATTTTCAGTAAAAGCTTCAGTAAAACATCTTCAATAAAAGGACTTCAGTAAGATTTTTTCAGTAATACTTCTTCAGCAAATGAGCCTTAAGCAGAAACAATGACTTTTTTAGCACCCGATTTTTCATCTTTTTCAAAACTGGCACGAGCTTATTCAATGATTCCATTGATGGCAGAAGTGCCCGCAGACATTACCACACCCATTTTGCTACTTAATAAACTGACAAAACAATCATCTTGCTATTTTTTGTTGGAAAGTGTAGAAGGCGGAGAGCGCTGGGGGCGTTATTCTTTTTTGGCGTCTAACCCAAGTGCTCGCCTACAAATAACTGGGAAAACAGCTTTTTTAACACGCAAAAATGGACAACAGGAGCATTTAGAGATGGAGAATCCTCTGTCTTTGGTAAAAAAACTGCTGCACGAACAAAAAGTAGCACCTCTTGATGGCTTGCCTCCCTTTTCCGGCGGTTGGGTGGGTTATGTGGGCTACGCTGCTTTTCGTTATAGTGAGCCCAGTTTGAGCCAGCTTTCATCAGGACCATTTAATGATATAGATTTGGCGTGTTTTGAAGAAATCATTGTGTTTGATCATTTGACTCAAAAAATCAAGCTCATTGTCCACGCGCATTTGCCAGAAAAGACAGGCAATGAGATGGCTGATGATGCAAGTATGCAAGCCATTTATCAGCAATCTCTTCAGAAACTCCAGCAATTGCAGCAGCTGATCCTCTCAGAAAACCCATTGATGCCAACGACTCAGCGTATTTCTTCTGAAGACTTCGTCAGCAATCACACGAAAGACAGTTTTTGCAAAATGGTAGAAAAAGTCAAAGCTCATATTCGTGAAGGAGATATTTTTCAGGCTGTCTTGTCCCAGCAGTTTCAAGCGCCTTATACCGATACGCTCTTAAATACTTACCGTTTCTTACGCACCACCAATCCATCACCTTATATGGTGTTTATGCGTTTGGATGATCTTGAGCTGGCGTGTTCATCTCCAGAGACTTTAGTCAGATTACAAAATAAAACGCTCACGACTTTCCCTGTGGCAGGCTCGCGTCCTCGTGGTAAAACGCCAGAGGAAGACGAAGCCATAGCAGATAATTTATTACAGGATGAAAAAGAGCTGGCAGAACACAATATGCTGGTTGATTTGGCACGCAACGATTTAGGAAAGATTTCTGAAATCGGTTCTGTGTCGGTGGTGGATTATATGAAAATTCACCGCTATTCCAGGATTATGCACCTTACTTCGTGCGTTGAGGGGCAAATTCGGCAAGAACACGATGCAGTGGACGCGCTGGCAGCCATTTTGCCCGCAGGCACGCTCTCTGGTGCGCCTAAAATTCGTGCCTGTGAAATCATTGATGCACTTGAGAATGGAAGTGAACACAAAACAAAAAATTCAAATGCCCCGCTCCCGCGTGGTCTTTATGGTGGCTCATTGGGCTACTTTGATTTTCACGGCAATATGGACACCTGCATTGCCATCCGTATGGCCGTTAAATATGATGGAAAAGTCCTTGTCCAGGCCGGTGCCGGTATCGTTGCCGACTCGGTGGCGGAAAACGAATTTCTTGAAACCAAAAACAAAGCCAAAGCGCTGCTGGATGCCTTAAAAAATCAGCATTCATTTTCCAATGATTTATTTTCTAATGATTCATTTCCTATTGACTTATTTCCTACTGATAATGAGCGCTTATGATTTTACTGATCGATAACTACGACAGTTTTACTTACAACCTTGTGCAGCTGGCTGGACAGTTTAATAAAAACATTGAAGTGGTTCGCAATGATTCACTGACCATTCGTGAAGTTTGGGAGAAAAATCCAAGCCATATCATTATTTCACCAGGACCCGGTCATCCAATGCAGGCAGGCATTTGTGAGGCACTCATTGCCGAAAATCAACACATCCCCTTACTGGGCATTTGTCTTGGACACCAAGCCATTGGAGAGGCATTCGGCGGAAAAATTGCCCACGCGCATCAGCTGATGCACGGCAAAAAAAGTCAAATTACTGTTGATAACGCTCACCCTATTTTCACTGAACTGCCCCCGAAAATAGAAGTCGCCCGCTATCATTCACTGGTGATTGAAAAAAACGCCATTCCTTCCGTTTTACAGGTCATTGCCCGAGATATTGGCTCAGGTGAAGTGATGGCCGTGGCACATCGTCATCGTCCGATTTTTGGATTGCAATTTCATCCAGAATCCATTCTGACCGATCAGGGGAAAGCGATTATGTACAATTTTATTTGCCAAACTCACACCTAACTGCACGCTATGCTATGACTACTATAACAAGCGTCTTACTCCTATACACCCTATCACTACGCCGTGATTAAAGATGCAATGCTATGACTGATGACCTATGATTAACCTGGCAATTAAAACACTTAGCCAAAGGCAAGATTTGCCTTTTTCTGTAGCACAAGAGGTGATGAGCCAACTGATGAGCGGCGCTCTCAGCAGCTCGCAAACGGCTGCGTTATTGATGGGACTAAAGGTCAAGGGCGAAACAACTGATGAAATCTTAGCTTGTGCCCAGGTGATGAAAGCAAAAGCACTGCCACTTGCCCATCATTTTCAAGCGCTGGATATCGTTGGGACAGGGGGAGATGCCAATGTGTGCAATACTTTTAATATTTCCACGCTGAGTGCCCTCGTCGTTGCTGCCTGTGGTGTGCCTGTCGCTAAACACGGCAATCGCGCAGTCTCTGGCGCTTGCGGCGCTGCGGACTTTTTGGAAGCCTGCGGCGCTCACCTGGAATTATCGCCAGAAAAAAATGCCCGGCTATTTCGCAAACTGAACTTCTGTTTTTTATTTGCGCCCGCTTATCATCCGGCGATGAAATGGGTGGCGCCTATTCGGCGTGAATTAGGCATACGAACCATTTTTAATCTTTTAGGTCCACTGCTCAATCCCGCCTCTCCCCAATATATGCTCATCGGTGTTTGTGATAAAAAAATGATGCACCCAATGGCAGAATTATTGCCAGGACTCGGTGTTAAAAACGCAATGATCGTCCATAGTGAAGAGGGGCTGGATGAGATTTCGCTCAGCGCACCCACTCATTTTTTAGAGGTCAATTCATCGGGCATTGATGAATAGTCTGAGTTGTGTGGATGGAAATTAAAGGGGAAGTGTGAAACTTAGATGATTAGTCTTAGTGGTGTGGATGGATAAGTGAGAAAGTTAGATGAATAGTCCTAACCATAACCCTAACCCTAACCCTCAGAGTGGTTTGGATGGAAAAAAGCGTAATAGTGAAAGTTAGATGAATAGTCTGAGTGGTTTGGATGGATAAATGAGTAAGGTAAATGAATATTCTAAGTGGGGTGGTTGGAAAAAAAGGAAAAGTGAGAATGTTAGATGAATAGACTGAGTGGTGTGGTTGGATAAGTGAGACAGTTGTATGAATAGTTAGAGGGGTGTTGATAGAAATTATAGAGGAATTTAGAAATGTATATGAATAATCTGAGTTGTGTGGATGGAAAATAAAGGGGAAGTGTGAAAACTTAGATGAATAGTCTAAGTGGTGTGGATGGATTATTGAGAATGTTAGATGAATAGCCCTAACCCTAACCCTCATCCTAACCCTAACCCTAGCCCTAACCATAGCCCTAACCCTCTGAGTGGTGTTGATGGAAAAGAAAGGGAAAGCCAGAAAGTTAGATGAATAGACTGAGTGGTGTGGATGGAAAATAAAGGGGAAGTGTGAAACTTAAATGACTAGTCTTAGTGGTTTGAATGGATAAGTGAGAAAGTTAGATGGATAGTCCTAGCCCTAACCCTAACCCTCTGAGTGATGTGGATGGAAAGAAGGGGGAAGTGTGAAAGTTGGATGAATAATCTGAGTTTTTGGATGTATAAGTGAGAAAGATAGAAGAATAATCAGAGTGGTGTGGATGGAAAATAAGGGGAAGTGAGAAAGTTAAATGATTAGTGGTGTGGAT
>WUUA03189306.1:0-16201 GCA_009936545.3 Anentome helena
GCCGTATTGCCCGGCCTTTCGCGCAGCGGCTCCTGAAACACCGCGTTACCGCCGAAGAGCAGAATACCCAGGCGATCGCCGGGCTTCATCCCGAGCTCAGCCAGCGCGCGCTCTTTTTTCAAGCGCGCGGCGGCCTGGGGAACGAAATCGATGCTGCGGCTTTGATCGACGGCGAGCACGACCGAGAGCCGCCGGTCGGGCGCTTTCAACAGCGGCTCTGCCGCCGCCCACCCACTCAGTACAGCTGCCCCCCCCATGAGCCATGGCGTCACGGGGCCGAGGCCGGCACGTGCCTTCGCGCTCGCCATTCGGTACATAATGAAGGCGACGGCCAGCGTACAGGGTAGCGCCAACCAAGGACGTTCGAATTCCAGATACGCCGCGGCATCCCCGAACAGCTCTACGAAGCCCGAAAGCAGCAGTGGCAGAGCGCTCAAGCCGACGCACACAAAAAACGGCGCCTTCAAGGCCCGGTCCGCCTTTCTGCGCGCGAGGGCTGGAACAATGTGCGCCGCCGCCGCTCCGCCACTGTGCTGCTCGAGCTCCGCGTCACCCACCATACATCGGCTGCGATCAGCGCTAGGGCCGCCAGCGCGAACCAGAACCCCAGTGCATAGCCCGGCTGACGCGACGGAGGCGCGCGGATCGCGCTCACGATCTCGAGCTCGGCTGTGATCTTCGAGCGTGTCGTTTCGGAGATTTGAGGGCGGAGCTCGCTCTCGCTTGCACTGAATAGATTGAGCGCCAGCGCGCGCTGACCCGGACGCGCGCCCTTCCAGCTCAGGCGATAAAATCCTGGCACCGACTGCGGAGGCACCAACACTCTGCCGGCGCTCGCCGGCAGAGTTTCTTGCTCACCAGCGGGCTTTTCCAGCTCTACGCGCGCGACTTCGGCAGGAACACGCACGCGCTGCGCGAGCCCGGTGCGCCCTGTGATGAAGCGCAGCGCGCGTTGCTCGCGGACGAGTTCGGCCCAGTTGCGCGCAAACACGATGAAGCCTGCCTTGAGCGGCCAATTGCTGTCTTTGAGGGCAAAACCTTGCACCGCGCCGTTGCGGTTGAAGCTCGAGATATCTGCCATGAGCGAGCCCTGCCGCGTCGTAAGCAAGCTTTCGCTATTCGCAGCGGGGAAGAGCTGAGTGGCCCGCAGTACGCTTACTTCGTCCCAATCGACATAGCGGAAACGCGGGTCGGCCCGCGCCCAGGAGCTGATTTGCGGTCGCTCAACCCGGTCTCCGACCTCGACACCCAGGCAGCTACCCGGTGGCGGTGCGATCACCCATAGATCTGAATCGAACTTCCAAGCCGGGCACACGCCCTGCGCGATGACCAGGCTAGGTTCGGGGATGCTGCCGGACACCAGCGCTTCGGGGACGACCCCGAAGAGCTCCACGTCCGGATCAGCCGTGAACGCACGCGCGATGAAGCTGTCTCGTGCCGGTGGGGAGAGCACTACTGGCAGGCGCCGCGACGGCGGCACGATGGCGTAAGCCGTGTTATCGAGCGGCAGCGAGTCGGCGGCTGCGAGCTGGATGACGAGCCGCGCCCCGTCGTCCCCTGGCGCCCGCTCAAATGCAAGCCGCACCGCGCGCTGCTCGTCGGGCTCGAAATTAATCGCCTGTTCCGCGAGCGGCGCATCACTGCTTTGCAGTTTGACCCTGAGCGCAGTGGCGAGCGGGCGCGAGCTCATGTTTCCGATCAGGACCCAGACCTCGAGTTGCTCGGCCTCTGCGCCGGCCCGCAGCGAACGCAACTGCACGTTCAGAATGGCGGCATTGTCCAATGCCGTTCCGACGCGCAGCGCATCGCTCGGGATGCCCAGCGCCGACAAAGCGTCGGCTGGAGCCTGGTCGCTGATCAGCAGTAAGCGCGCGGGGCCGCCGCCCTGCCGCAGCTCTGACCCGGCTAGAGCCAGCGCCGGCTCGAGCCGGCCGGCGACGGCGCTCACCCGCAAGTTCTCGAGCGCGCGCTCGACCTGGAGCGCGCCAGGCCGCGCGCGCGCGAGCACGCGGGCTTCGTCCGAGCTCACGATGAGTAGACTGTGCGCGGCCGGACCGCGCTCGTGCAGCCAACGCAGCGCCGCTTGCGCTGCGTGCTCGAGCCGGGTTCGCCCGTCCGGCTCGAGTGCCGCCATCGACGCGCTGGTATCAATGACCACCGCTGCGAGCTCCGCGCCGTCCGCCGCGCCGCGGAGTTCTGGTCGGCTGAGCGCAGCCAGCAACGCCACCAAAGTCAGCGCCTCCAGGAGCAGCGGTACTTGCGAGCGAAAGCGACGCAGGCGGCGCGATAGAGTCACCGAGCTCTGGCTCTCGCGAAACAGCCCGAGCGCGGGTACCCGCACGCGGCGTTTTTTGCTTTGCAGTAAGTACAGAAGAATCAGTGGTAAAAGTAGCGCCAATAACCAGAGCGCCGCCTGATTTTGGATTACCAGCTCGGAGCGCGGCCCGAGCGCTACGCCTGCTGCGTGCGCATCCGTGACGAGCAGGACCGGGACGAGGGCCAGCATTCGGATGCCTCGCGCATAGAATACGGTCAGGCAGCGCAGCCGCCCATTGGATTATTTGCGCCGAGCGCGGCTCGTCGAACCCCGAGTCCGCTGCCAGAGCCGCGCTCGCGCGATTCGCGACTTCATCCCGGAGTATGCTGAGTCGCGCGCTCCGAGAGCGGTGTGGCGCGCCTGCAGGCGATGTATGCCGGAAGCGAGAGCGCACGCGTGAGCGTGTCCGAAGACCGACGAAAATGTAGGTTATGAAGTCTGCCGTCGCGCCGAGCAGCGCGAGTTTTGGATCGCTCGGTGGCACGAGCTGCTTGACGGCGTGGAGTCATTACATGCAAAGTGTTGTCAAAAGGTGGCGCTCGAGTTTTCGCGCCCGATACAACACAAGGATTGACGATGGCCGTACGTAAGAAGAAAGCAGCGAAGAGCAGTGCCCGCGGTGCCAGGCGAGCCAAGCGCGGGGTGCGCACCGGGCGCGGCCTGTCCATGGGAGCGTCGGAGAGCGAAGCTACGGGGAGTCGCCGCGGCGCAGCCAAGAAGAAGACCCGCAAGGTCAGCAAAGCCAGCGCCAGCACTGACGGCGCAGCGCGCGGAGCTCGCAAGACCAAGAAGAAGCGAGCTCGCAAGAAGAAGGCGCTGTAAGCGCTGGGCTGCCCGGGCGTACTCGAGTACACGGAGCAGGCGAGCGCGGAGCAAAGGCGGTATCCTGCGTGGCGAAAGCTGCGCGGAGCTTGCATGGCGCGTGGGGTTTTGGAGCTCTGTTGCGGCTTCGAGTTACTGGCGCCCGTTGGAGCCGAGTCGCCCGGGCAGAGTCGTTATGGTGAACTGTGGCTCAACCAGTGTTCGAGTGTGGTTGCCAGAGGTTCGCTAGTCAGTGTGCGGAGATAGCGGCAGTGGTGTTCTCGCGCCCAGCGCTCGAGGCCTTGGCACAGCATGCTCAGGCGCTCGAAGTAGCGGGTCAGCACGCTCTCATCCGCCCATAACTCGAGCTGTTCGGAAGTCTCGGCATCCTCCAACATCACGTCGCCTTCGAGCTCGGGCGTGAGGTCGCCCGGGCTCAAGACCTGAATCAACGTAAGCTCGTGCCGCGCGCCTCTGGCGCGAGCCAGCGTTGCCATGAGCCGTTCGGGATCGGCAGCCAAGAAATCGCTGATTACGACCAATGCACAGGGCCGCGAGCTCCGCCGCAGCACGTGTTCGATGCTTTGCCAGAGTTCGGCGTGGCCGTGCGCCGCGAGCCGCTCGAGCTGCTTGACGAGCTCCCAAAAACCATTATTCCCGCGCACTTTAGGCAGCACGGCGAGCGCTATGTGCGCCGGGCTTTCGGTCGCGAGCAGTGGGCTCGGCGTAACGCGCAATTGAACTCGGCCGGCGCTATTGAGCGAAAGATAACTCAACGCGGCGGCGAGCCGGCGGGCAATATCGAATTTACTGGGCACTCCGAAATCCAGCGAAGCGGAGCTGTCCAGAACCAGCTGGAGCTCGATCTCTTCTTCGGACTCGAAACTCTTGAGCATGGGTTCACCCGTGCGCGCGAACACGGACCAATCCAGGCGCCGGATGTCATCCCCCGGGTGATAAGCGCGGTGTTCCTGAAACTCAGCGGCATTGCCTCTGGCCTTGGCGTTCCAGAGCCCGCTGCCTCCGGAGCGGATCTCGAAATGCAGCCGTCGCCGCAAGAGCTCGAGCCAGCTCAGGAATTCCGGGCTAAGGAGCGGCGGCAGGGTCATATTGTTCTGGGGCGCGCGCGGGCGTGAGCGCTGCGCTCGGCTTTTGCGTGCGGCGTCGGGCTTCGACGCTGCCTAGGCTGAACAGGAGCGCCCCAACTAAGGTGTTGGCGGCGGCATCGATGAGCGCGGCTAGGATCAAGGTATTGTTGTCCGAGCTCTGGTTTCGGAGGGCTTCGAGCACGGTCACGATGTACGTGGGCGAGGGCACCGTGACCCAGGCCAAAGTTTCGGGTCGCCGCCACATACCGAGGAGCGAAACCACGAGCCACGGCCCCACCGAAAGTGTAAAGCAAGTCGCAAACAAGCTGACGCGCGGCATGGTCGAGTGCTGGGCGTGGGCGCGCACGAAACTGCCGAGGCCGACGAGTAAGTGTAGAAAGCCGAGCACGTAAATCGTGACGATGGCCACGCCCGTGCGCTCCTCCGTGGTGGTCGCGAGTGAAAGCCCCACGCCCCCGAGCACGGCCAGGAAGAGCCACTCCGTACATGCCAGAAGCACGTGCGCGCGGATCAGGCCCGGACCGAAGAACCGCCAGAGGCGCGAGCGCTGCTCACTTTCCCACGACACGACCACGCGTCGCGACGGGGCCAGCGGCTCGCCTGCAAATAAGAAGCTGGCAGCGCAGAAAAAAGCGCCCAGGATACAAATCGAGAATACGGCGTAGCGCACCTCGCCCAGGGCGAGGCAAGTGGCCACCGCCAGCGACGATAAGCCGAAAACTGCGGCCACATACCAGAGCCGGATGCGTGTCGAGCGGTCTGCGGAAGGTGCGGATAGGTTCCGCAGCGTGAGCTCGTATAGAAAAGAGCCCGCTATGGCGCCCAGCACGAGCGGCGCCGCAACCAAGAACAATACGTAGTCGACGCCGAAGTCGGCGCGCACGTAGGCTGTCGGCAGCCACACCGGCGCGCCCTGCGCTACGCCCGGCCAGAGTTCGTGGGCGGCCATGGACAGCCCGAAGCCGAGCCCGGCATAACCGAAGAAAGATAGCGGAATACCGAGCAACAGCGTCAACAAGAGCGCTGGAGCCACGCTCGAAAACAGCGAGCTTACGGCCAGGCCAAAGGCCACGGCGAGCGCAGAAAGAGCGAGCAGGATGAGGAACGCGAGGCCGAGCTCGAGTTCGGTGACGCCACCGAACAACAGCGTCAGTCCGCCGACCGGTAACAGCATCACGAGGTACACACCGAGATGCACGAACGCAGCCAGGAACTTACCGCGCGCCACCCGCTCTACGGGCAAGCCGGTGAGCAGGATAGCCTCCCAGGTCTTCAAGCCTCTTTCGCCGGCGATGCTACTCGCAGCGAGCGCGGGCCCGACCCAGGTAACGAAGGCGTAGGCGAGCGAAAAGTAGCTCTGAAATAGCACAAACCCGACGCGCGCAGGCTCGGTCATGCTGCTCGCCAGCCCGCCCACCGCGGCCGTCAGCAAGGCGGCAAAGGCGGTGAGCGTGGCGAGCAGGAGGGGAGTGCGCTTGAGCCGAGCGATCTGGCGGAGCTCGCGTAAGAGTATCGGGTTTTGCCGCGCGGCGAGGAGCGGGCTCGCGCTGGCGGGTGCTTCCGCCGGCCGCGGGCTGGGGGCGGGTGGCGGTATCACAGATGCTACGCCTTCGCTCACTGGAGCTCTCCGCGCGTGACTTTGAGGAAGATGCGTTCGAGCTCGTTGCGCTCGGACTCCACCCCCACCACGCCCACCTGGTTGAGCGCTAGTCGTTGGACGACGTCGGCGATGAGCTGATCATCTCCGGCATAATGCACGAGCAGCTGCCCGCCCCCCAGGTTCTCGACGCTGAGGACGCCGGCGCCCCCGGTCAGCAATTTGATGGCTCGTTCGGGCTCGCCGAGCACGCGCAGCCTCAGGCGTTTGCGCGCCGAGCTTGGTACGACTGCCCCGCCCGGGGTGAGATCTGCCGGAGGTGGAGGAGTAGCGGCCTGCGCCGCGGCCCGGAGCGCCGAGCTCGAGCTCGCGAGGCGCTCCGTAATCTCACCGATGGGCCCCGCTACCAGCAGCTGGCCACGTTCCAGAATCCCCACTGAGGTACAAACGTCGCTCAGCTCTGTAAGGATGTGGCTCGAGAGAAAGATTGTCTTGCCCAAATCCCGCAGTTCGAGCAGCAGATCCCGGAGCTCGATGCGCGCGCGCGGATCCAAGTCGCTGGCCGGCTCGTCCAAGATCAGAACGTCCGGATCGTGAAGTAGCGTACGGGCCAACTGCAGGCGCTGCTGCATGCCCTTGCTCAGCTCTGCTACCAGTCGCTGACCGAGTGCGCTGAGCTCCGTCAATTCGAGCGCCGAGTCCACCACCGAAGGGTCGGAGAGCCCGTGCGCGTGCGCAAAAAATTCCAGGTACTCGTGCACGGTCAGCCGCGCGTAGACCCCCGAGTGATCCGGCATGTAGCCGATGCGCCGGCGGACCCGCAGCGGGTCGAGCAAGACGTCCGTGCCGCCGATTTGCACGCGGCCCGAATAGGGCTCGAGCAGCGTCGCCAGAACGCGGATGGTCGTGGTCTTGCCCGCGCCGTTCGGACCGATGAAGCCGAAGATTTCGCCGCTCGCCACTTCGAAAGAAATGTCGCGCAGCACGACTTTTTGCCCGTAGCGATGCCACAGGTTCTGGACCCGAATTTGGGGCTCGCGCGCTGCGTCCGCCGGAGCTTGCGGCGGGTTCGAGGCTTCGCTCACAACACACCTCCGTAGCCGACGACGCGCAGCAGCGTACGGTCCACGTCTACCTCGAAGCCCGAGTCTCGGCTCTGACCCTCGCCACCTTCGATCTGCGCAATCAGAACCGGCACATCGTTCGGCCAGAAATGCGAGCCCGGGCGCGCCGCTGCTTCCAGGGCATTCCAAGCCGCGCCCAAGCCCGGCGCGCTTTGATCGAGGGCACGCCGCAGCGCGCTGCTACCGTACGGGTGCTGGCCGCGCAGATTGACGCGCTGGCCCTGGCTCACGTCCACGGTCTCCCCGTCGGCGACGCGATCGAAGTGCACCCAATCGCCGCTCGGCTGGAGCAGCAGCACGCTGAGCAAATCGCGGGCCGAGCGGTTGCGTATGGCCAGCGTACCATCCGCGCGCTTCAGAATGCTGACACCGCCGCCGAGCTCAGCGAGCCCGTCTTCTCGCACCAGGAGTACCTGCCACGGCTTGGTGCGCGTCTCGAGGCTGAGCCCATGACGATCCCAAAGCAGCGTGCGCGCTTCAGCTTCAGACTCCAGCGCCAGATCGAGCACTGCGCCCTCTGCCGCACGCACGCGCACGCTGCGCGCCGAAGGCGCGTAGAAGCCGCGAAAGCGCAATACGCTGGCGCGCGGCATGCCCGCGCCAGCCTCGATCAGTGTTAAATGACGGGCGCGGCCCGAAACTCCGCGGCTCGCAAAGCCCAGGATGATGACCGAGCCCAGCGCTGCTGCCGCCCACCACGGCAGCCGTATGAAGGCGGCGAGCGGCTGGCCCTTGCGGCGCGCGCGGTAGAAGTTCCAGGGGCCGGCGAGCACTGCGTAGACCAGCAATAACCCGGCCGCTGCGAGCACGGTGGAGCGCGCCGTCTCGTTGGGATCGAGCTCGCGGCGGACGGCGCTCAAGTCGCCGGCATCCGAGCTTCCATGGGGAAACAGCGGCAGCTTGCGGCGCGCGCGCGCATGCCGAGCGAGCTCGAGCGTACGGATCCGCGTCCAGGGGTCGGAGGCGAAGGGCTCGGCGTTGGGATCGAAGCCGAGTACGTGCACTTCGCCGAGGCCATAGCTGGCGGAACCCCCGAAGGCGCTTGGACGCAAATTACCTCCGCCATAGCCGCGGAGCTTCATGGCCGTCTCCGGGCTCGGCATGGCCCGTTCGTCCTCTGCTTTCTTGGGCTTGGCGGCGGATTTGCGTGGCGCCGGGGCCGATGCTTCGGGCGCGAGCAAGATGCGCGCCTCCGAGAGCAAGCGTTCGGAGGCGGCTTCGCGCCGGGGCGCGGCGCCCAAGCATTGCTGGAGGAAAGGCTGCTCCAGATCTTCATTCCGCTCCACACTGAGGCCGAGCGCACCGCCTGCGAGAACCCAGTCGAAGAGCGCGCTGCGCGCCGCCTCCGAGAGCTTTCGGACCTGATCGACGCTGGCTATTGCCAGCGTAACTCCGGAATAGGCAGCGCTGAGCGTTAGCTGGTCGCCCTCGCTCCCGTCGAAGGAAGCGGAAGAAGGGCTACCGATCTCGACCAGGAGCGGCCGCTCTTCCCCACTGACCAGCAGCTCCGCGCCCGCCAGGGCGCCCTGCAAACGGCTCTGAGAGTCGAAATCGAGGATCACGATATCGGCGGGGCGGCTGAGCGCATTGCGCGCGCTGGCTAGCTCTTCATGGCGTGTATCCAGGGCGCGCGTGTAAAGCTCGGTGCCCAGGCGCACGCTGTGTACAGGCAGCGCAATACTGAGGCGCTTCTGGGTCGGTGCCGCGAACACGGCCTGCGTGCTCGGGCCCCGCGCGTCAGTCTGAAATGGTCGCGCGTGACGTGCCTCGACGATGCCCGTGCGCGTCGTTGCGTCGAGGTGCTCGAGCTTGACGCTGGCCATGAACCACCCCCCGGCTGCAGGCGGCCCGACCCCCAAGAGCGGGGTGGCTTCCAGCTGCGGGCGCGGGTCTGCATACAGCGCCGGTGCAAACGACATGGTCAATGACAAGCCGAGCAGTGCGCGGCCCAGCCCATGGCAACGAGGCTTCAACGCGTGCTCTCCGACAGGGCGCGTTCCACGCTCGCTGGACGTGCAGGCAGCGCCGCGAGCAGCTCCGCCAATATCTCATCGGGGGTGATACCGGCTGCCTCGCCCTCGAAATTCCGCAGCACACGGTGTCTGAGCGCGGGGCGCACCACACGCTCGATATCTTGGAACGAGAGGTGTCCGCGCCCGTCCAAAAGCGCGCTGGCCTTGGCAGCCAAAATCAGGGCCTGGGCGCCGCGTACGCCGGCTCCATAACGTACCGCGCGGCGTACCAGCGGCGGAGCTTCGGGGTGGTCCGGAGCGGTGCGCTGAACCAGCCGTGCAGCGTAGTCGAGCAACGGTTCCGCGGCTAGCACGAGCCGGCACAACCGGCGCAACTCCAGCACCTCCGCGCGCCCCAGAACCGCGCCCGGCTGTGGCTCTAGAGGCTCGGTAGTCGCGCGCAGGATGCGCACGAGCTCGCGTTCCGAGGGCGGGCCCACCAGAACCTTGAGCAAAAAGCGATCGAGCTGGGCCTCCGGGAGCGGGTAGGTGCCGGCCATTTCAATGGGATTTTCCGTTGCTAGTACGAAAAAAGGCTCTTCCAACGCGTAGCGAGTGCCGGCGATGGTCACCGCGTGTTCCTGCATGGCCTCGAGGAGCGCGCTCTGGGTCTTGGGCGCTGCCCTGTTGATCTCGTCGGCCAGCACGATATTGCCGAAGATGGGCCCTTTGTGCACGTCGAAGCGGCCCGTTCTACCGCCGCCCGCATCCAGCACCAGCACTTGGGTGCCCGTGATGTCACTGGGCATCAGATCGGGCGTAAATTGAATACGCGAGAAATGCAGCGACAAGCTGCCGGCCAAAGTGCGCACGAGCAGCGTCTTGCCTAGGCCCGGGTTACCTTCGAGGAGCACGTGACCGCCGGCGGCCAGCGCCCACAGCACTTGATCGATGACCTGATCCTGGCCGAGCACCGCGGCGCGCAGGGCCAGCCGGAGTTTTTCGGCGCTCTGGCGCGCGAGTGCGAGCTCGGGCGCAAGGTTCGCTTGCTCTACCATCACCCGCTACCATACGGTGTCTTGAGCCGAGTGCCGAGCGCTGCATGCGCGGGGTTTCAGGTCCATGAGCTCGGCGGGCGTGTTCAGGCGGCCCTTACTTACATAGTCTTGGCCTGGATTTCGCGGCTCATGTTTGCCAGCGAATGGCTCGCGTCTTCTGCCTTTGGCAGCGCGCAATCCAGGCTCAGGGCTCGAAATAGCGGCGCACTTGCTCGCGGTAGGCCTCGGGCACGTCCGCATGTTCCACCGCCTCGAGCTCCTCCGGTCCCACGCTATGCAGGGCCTTTGCCCGGGGTACCGCGGGCAGGTGTGAAAGCTCTCCGGGCGCGTGCCCTTGCGCGTCCGCGCTCAAGAGCGGCGCCGGGTGGAAGGGGGTTTTGACTTTGGCGCGGAGCTCGCGGGCCACGAGCGGCGAGGTGCGCCTGTTGCTCGCGCGGTCAGCGCGCTGCCCTGCCGCTGTCTCGGACCCGGAACCCCTGGCGTCGCCTTCGCAGTTCGCGGAAGAACTCGAAAGGGGTAGGGTAAAGGGCGACTTCGTGCGCGCTGCCGGTGCCTCTGACGCGTCGCGCAGTGTGGCCAAAAGCTGGCGGAGAGCCGCGGGATTGGCGAGGCTCTTCAACAAGCCTTCGCGTTCTTGGTTTTCGAGCTGCCTGAACTCGGCTGTGTTCAGTGTCTCGCGTACGCGCGCCAAGAGCTCCTTGCGCTCGCCCTCATGCAGGTTCGAAAGCGCGCCGGTCAGCGCTTCCGCCCATTCACTAGACTCGTGTTGGGCCTGGTCTAACCCGAGCTTGTCACGCTGGACAGGTGAAAGTTTGCGCGTCAACTCTTCACCCAGCTTGTGAAGCGCCCGAGACCGCGCCGCGCGCAACTCGAATAAGTGTTGTTCGCGCTTGAGGAGACCGCCGAGTTTTTCGGACTTGTCTAGCGTCAGCGCCGCGTCCGAAAGCGCCTTTCTAGCCTTGTTGCGCGCGCGCCGTTCGGCCGCGTTCGCGCTGCGCTCCATTTCCGCATCGAACGCCAGAAGGTCGCCGGCGCCAAGCGCTTGGGCCGCCTTCTTCAACGCTGGTTCCTGCTCGAGACGAGCAACGGCGGCCGCGCTACCCCAGCGATCGCGTCCAGCTCCGAAACGCAGGTGCTCAGCGCGGAGCTCATCTTGAAGCTCCGCCAAGCGCGCGGCGAAGCTCGCGGGCTCAGGGCCGCGGAGTATGCGCGCGCGCGCATACTCTTCCGTCGGCGCTGCGGTCGGAACGCGTTCCGACGCGGCGCCGACGCCCGGCCCGATGCGCCGAACCGCGACGCCACCCGGGGCCTGTGCCGCCGTAGCGCTCGAGGTGCGGGGCGAACCGGCTCGAGCGCTGGGGCCCGAACCCGCGAGCAGCCACGCCGAGAATAGCGCTAGTATCCCGAGCGCATGCCAGCGCGCAAACCAAGGCAGCCGCGTGCGCCCGGATGTGGCGAGCGCGAGCGTTGCTTGTTCGAAGATCGGGGGCGCGAATGAACCGCGTAAGGCCTCCGGGCTACGGCTCAGCATCAGCGCTGTGGTAACCACCTCTTTGGCCTCGAGCTCCGCGTCCAGAAACAGCGCGACATCCAGCTCTCGCAGCCGCCCGAGCCACGCCCCAAGCGCTCCGCCGAGCGCGCCCAAGACAAGCGCAACCGGGGTCCAAACCAGCAGCTGACTCGCGCCGCTCCACAGCTGGATGAGCAGCGCGCTCCCGCACGACGCGACGCTCGCTAAAGCCGCTCCGCCGAGGGCTCCGCGTACGGCTTGTCGTCGCTGGATTCGACGCGCCCAGGAGGCGAAGGCGGAAGCAAATACCACCGCGGGGTCGCTCGGAAGCATTGTCCCCATTTTAGTGCGAAGCATCTTGGCCGACCAGCCTTTGCTCAGAAAACCCCTGAGAAATCGAGCTGACCGCCAGAGCCATGGCGCAGCCAGCCAACGTCTCTCAGGATGGTCCCATGTTGACACTTTGCACAAGCGTAGCGGAGTTTCGCAATGCCTGTGATGCGCTCCGCGCGGCCACCGAACGCGTGGCCCTGGTTCCGACCATGGGGGCTTTACATAGCGGTCATCTGGCGCTGATCGAGCGTGCCAAACAACACGCAACTGCAGTAGCAGTGAGCATTTTCGTAAACCCCACGCAGTTCGGTCCCGGCGAAGATTTCGATCGCTATCCCCGTAATCTGGATCGAGATCTGGAATTGTGCACGAAGGCAGGAGCGCGCCTGGTTTTCTCTCCACCCCGTGCAGAAATGTACGTGGACGGCGAACAGACGCGCGTTTACGTGAAGGAGCTCACCGAGCACTTGTGCGGCCCGCGCCGCCCGGGCCATTTCGAGGGCGTTGCGACCATCGTGGCCAAGCTGTTCGCGGCGGCGGGGCCCTGCGTTGCCGTCTTTGGACGTAAAGATTACCAACAGCTCAAGGTCGTGACGCGTATGGCGCGCGATCTATGTCTGCCGGTGGAGATCGTGGGCCACCCGACGCAGCGTGAGCCAGACGGTTTGGCGCTGAGCTCGCGCAACGCGTATCTCTCGCCCGAGCTACGCGCGAACGCGCGTGCGATCCCGCGCGTGCTGGCGCGTGCTGCATGGGCATTCGAAGCTGGTGAACGGCGGCGGGACGCGCTGATCCAGCCGGCGCGCGACGAGCTCGCCCGAGCCGGGCTCCGCGTCGACTATGTCGACCTCGCCGACCCGGAACACCTTGCGCCGTTTTCCGCTGGCGCGCCGCTGCCGGAGCGCGCGTTGCTGGCGCTCGCCGTCTTTGCGGGCACCACCCGCTTGATCGACAATCTCGTACTGGGTGAGGAGCGCGCTCCATTGACGCAGGCTGAATCAAACGCTTGAATCCAACGAGGCCAGAGATGTCGCGAGGCGTATTCATTGTCATCGAAGGTATCGACGGTTGCGGCAGCACCACCCAGGCCCGCGCCCTCTACGAAGCGTTGCTCAGGCACGGCCAGCGCTCGTTGCTCACTCAAGAACCGACGTCCGGTAACATTGGCAAGTTGATCCGCAATGTGCTGGCCGGACCGCCCGCGGCGGCTGCCGACGCGGCAGAGAACCACGCTTGGGCAGAGCTCGCCTTGTTATTTGCTGCCGATCGACTGCAACATCTCCGCCAGGAGATTCTACCAGCGCTGGCGCATGGCAAGGTCGTCGTCAGTGATCGCTACCTGCTGTCCAGCCTGATCTATCAATCCGAGTCGTCTCCCGAGGGCAGCCGCTCAATTCCTTGGTTGCGCGCCGTCAATACCTGGGCAATTCCCGCGGACCTCACGCTGGTTCTCGACATTCCCCCGGAGGTCGCGGCGGAGCGGCGGCGAAGCCGGGGTGGCAAAGCCGAGCTCTTCGATGATGACGCGCTCCAGGCTCGGCTGCGCAAGAGCTACGAACGCGGCGCGGAATTCGTGTCCGAGCAGGTAGTGGTGGTATCCGGTCTCGGTGAGCTTTCCGAAGTGAGCGCCAGAGTGTGGGAAACCACACAGAAAATTCTGGGACCGCGCCTGAATGCACTTCTCGAAGAAAACAACGCGCAAAGGTGAACCTGAATGGAAAATTTGGGTGAAAGTGCGATTGGGGGAACTGGCTGGTATCCGGTTCTTGCTGTCTGGCCGGTCGGCATTCATATTCGTAATGAAATGAAGGTAAAGGTCGTTCTTTTTGCCCTGGCTTTGGCGGGCTGTGCCGGCAGCGCCCCAATACCCGTAACAGCGGCGCCGCCTGAAGCCACGGTGCATCCTGTTGCCGAGCAGCCGTCTCCACCGAACGGCGCGCTCTGGCGCGAGGACGTGGTAAGTACGGTAAATGAGGGCCTCGGCGCCTTTCTGCAGCATGTCGATGTGGAGCCGCGCCTCGAGTACGGAGAATTCCGCGGCTGGACCATCACCGAGCTTCGCCCCAAGCAATTTTGGTCCGGAGTGGATCTCCGGCCCGGTGATGTCGTGACCAGCGTCAATAATATGCCCATCGAGCGGGACACGCAGGCGTTCGAGGCATTTCAGGCGTTGAAATCCGCGTCACAGCTGACCATCGTGTATCAACGCGGCCCCGAAACACGAACACTGTCTTACAAGATCTTGCCGCGCGGCGGCAGCGACGCACCCAAGAAAGCAGCATTCGCGGCCGAGAGCATGCGGTGAAGCCGATGGGCGTTCCAGAGCTCAGGTTCAGGTTCTGAGCTGAAACCGAGCGATGGCGTCGAGTACCGCGCTGAAGCGCTGGCGCGTGAACCGCGCCCCGCTCGTAACCCAATCGATATGCGGGCTCGGCGAATCGTCATCTTGAAAGTGCCCCAAGATGTCCAAATGGTCGGCCTCGCCGGCCCACAATAAGTCGCCCCAGAGCATGCTGAGCGTGGGAACGATGCCGTCATTAATGGCATCGTTCAGCGCGAAATCGATGCCCGCATGCAAAAACTCGCGCTCGCGCGCGCTGGGGCGAGCGTACGGGTATACTGCCGGCTTTTGACTCGCGAACTGATAGAGCGTCGAGTAGAGCGCGGCGGTGAAGGCGGCGTAAGGTGAGGACATGGCGCGCCGCAAGCGCATCCGGCGCGGCGGCGGAGCAGCCGAAACCACGCAGCCATAGGTTACGTCAGGATTGTTCTGCGTAGCCGCATTGAACAGGTCCATGGCCTCCGGCATGATTTGCACGATGGCGCCCTGGTCGATACGCACCTGACCCAAGAACTCCGAGATCTCCTGGCGCCCCTTCTTGTCGACGAAGCGCAGAATGGTATCCGTGACCCGGCTGAACAGCTTGCGGTCCGAACCGAGCAGGCTATCGATGCCGCCGACGCCTGCGACAATCCGCGAAAAAATCGCCAGCGAGGGCTCGCCGAGCGACAACGAAACAACGGTGAGCAGGCTCAGTGCGTACAGCAAACGCGTGCCGGCCACGGTCGTAAAGTAGCCGGCGAGCGGCGTCCCGTAGTGCGGCGTATTCATGAAGATCGCGCTACGCACCCGCTGCCGCCAAGAAAGGAGCGCAGGATCGACGCCGAGATTGGCGCTCGGCGACAACACCAAGCGCACGTCGAGCCCGCCGCTCGAGTGACCGACGAGGTGAATCGGCCCGCTCTGCCCGGCGGCGGTGGCGGCAACCGTGCTCGCCAAAATCCGCGAGCGGTGCCTGAGCGAGGAGGTGGGTGGCGCCGGGATGTCCTCGAACTCCGCGTCGATGCCCGCTGCCGAAAAACGCTGGGTCAAGCCCTCGCGGACATGATGGAAATAGTCATAGCCGGCGAGGCGACCAAATCCAAAGAGACCGGGTACGAAGTATACGGAGTGTTTGCTCGGCATTGTCTCAAATACCGTGCGGCGCCTGCAACCAACACTCCCCGGGGTTATATGTCGTCAGCGACTCGGACCGTGCGCGAGCTTCTGCCTCGGCAATGCTCATTGGATGGTAGCAGTGACCGTTCGTTCCTCGTCGAACTCTATTTCACCACTGTCTACGCCGCGCCGCACGAAGGGCACGACGCGCACGCGGTGTAAAGACAGCGAAACCTTGGCACGTGAAGGCAGCGTCAGCGGCGGCACGAACCCTCGCCCCTCTTCATCACGATAGCTGCACTGCAGGTAAACTGAAGTGGCTGTCTCAGCGCTCAAAACGACGTATACCCGATCGCTCGGTGCCCCTTTTGCCCAGCGCAGCTCGAGCCCATGCCCGGTACGCAGTGCGCTCAGGCCAGTGATTGGAACCCCATCGACCAAAATGTCCTTCAGCGCCGGTGGCGCTTCCGCGGCCGTAGCAAATGGCAACATCGTCCGGCTGCCATTGCCTTGAACCGTATAGCTCGCCCCTGCAGGCAATTCGGCGGCACGATCCCGTGTGGTGTAGACCACGCCGGAGATGAGATCGGTCACCGCTGGAAAGGCACGGGGGGCCAGGAGCACCCGCGAGGAATCAGCCAAAAGCTCGATGTCTCCGACGTCCAAAAATTCGACGCGGCCCAGCGTGCTCAGCTGAGTCTGCGTCGTGTCTCTACGGCGGGCTCCCACACATTGTCCTACTGGCGGCAGCTCCGCGCTCAAGCCAACGAAACGCACCACCGAAGTAGGATCCACCTCGGGTGGGGTGCGCACAACACCGGCAAATGCTTCCGCCCTCACCCAAGACCCTGCCGGACCTGATTGAATTAGCAGACAGGTTCGCCAAAGCTCAAGGTGAAGAGGGGAATGGAAAGGAAAAGAGGGGGGAACAGAAGATCCATAACGGGGCAAAGGGTGGATA
>WUUA03199200.1:0-11397 GCA_009936545.3 Anentome helena
GCCAGATTAACTTAATGCAACAACACTATGCTGAAAATGGGGACGTGTTCGATGATGGGGAGAATGACACCTATGAGGATGCTGAAGAGGAGACCCTCACTGAGCGGGAGAATGCACTGCTAACGACAGAACTTGATGAAACAAGAAGCAACTACGAGCAACTGCGAGCCTCTTTTACTGAGATGGTGTGCTCTGAGCAAACTGAGCCTATATTTTTAGCTAGGTGGAAAGACGAGCTAAAAACTCTTGAAAGAAATTTGTCCGATTCGATTCTAGTTAACAAAATATGTAAAACACTTAATAGTCCGCTCAGCCTGTCAGTTCCCTCATCAAACATTCTGCTGGATAGAAAAGCGAGTAGGCCTCGTAAACGGAACAGAATAGCTGCGTCTCTCAGTTCCCTCAGTTCCCTGGACAATTCCCTCGGTACCTTGGACACAATTAAAGTTGATGAAGAAGAAGAAGAAGAAGAAGAAGAAGAAGAAGAAGAAGAAGAAGAAGTTAAGGATAATAGAGTCTACTTAGGAACAGAGGAAGAGCGGCTCCGGCAAACCGAACAGGCAGCGGAAGAGCGTCTCCAGCGATTAAAAACTAAACAGAAGGAGCTAGAGGCAGAGGAAAAAAAATTCGCTGAACATCTTCAGCAAACAGAAATCGAGCACAAGGAGCAGCTAGCGGCAGAGGGAACAAAATTCGCTGAGCATCTCAAGCGATTAAAAAGCGACCACGACGAGCAGCTACAGGCAGAGGAAAAACGATTGCATGTGCATATAGAGACATTGCAAGAAAGGGAACAAAATCTCACTGAGCGCCTCAAACAACTGATGAAGCAAATAAACGAAGCCGAAGATGTTGAAAAGGAGTTAGAGGCTCAGTACGCTGAGCGGACGCAGCTGATAAAAAAAATGCAAGAAGAGTTTGAACAACTTTCTGCTATGCTAGAGGAAAAAACGCTCGAGCAAAACAAGCGCAATAAATTGTCCGATAACGATGACGATATTGCGGATCCGAATGATAGTGATCCAGACAGCAATGACAACAATGATCATCACGGTAAAAAAAAGAGGGGTAACTCGTCCGACGATCCGCCGAATGACAGCGAGCCCAGCGATCCGGACAGCAGTGACAACAATGATCATCACGGTAAAAATAACTCGTCCGACGATCCGCCGAATGGCAGCGAGCCGAGCGAGCCGAGCAGCAGCGAGGAGGACTTTAAAAAGAAGCGGCGGAGGAGTAAATGTTGTTGCAAACGACTCTCCGTTCTTATAGACTCTCTAAGGCGGGAACTAGAGCAGCGTTTGCCCGAAACGGAAGACGAAGCGGTACCGTTGCGAGGCTATATTCGAGGGCCCTTCGAACGGCGCGAGTCTTGCACCGTCGAACAAATGAACGCGCGGTTACTCAATGAAATGCCTCAAATTTTTACGCACAACGTCGGCAATTTAAAGACGGCTTATAACCTCCTGGCCCTGCTATATATGAATAATAAGCTGTCGTGTTCGGAAGACCAAAACATCGCGGAGAAGCTGTTTAGAAAATTGTACTTTCACCGCGGTGGCGGTCTAAATTACGTGTTCCATAACTTTTCCTTGTCCAACCAGCGCATCGAGAGAACCGTTAAAGCGAACGTCATCGAAAGCTTCTTCGCAGCGTGGAACGCGCGCTATCGGCAGGAATGGGACTACCACCAGCTTCGAAACCTGAAAAAAATCTTGCTCAAATTCGGCGAGAAGCTGGTCGTAAATTTCGACGAGTTCAGGGCCTATTTGGAATCCGTAAACCCGATTACGCGGTATCATTTGCTGAGTGCAGTAGGCGGCAGAAGCTACCCTTTCTTCTACTTATCCGCTTGCCCTTACGATCCTCCGATAAGGCGCGTTCGACTCCCGGTGGCCAGCCGGGTTTGGCACCAGCTATGCAACAACAAATACACGCGGCTCGAGCTGCGAAAGAATCGTGGCGGCGTTCCCAAAGCCAGATTGGTTATCGGATTTTGTTCCCGAGGGAAAACGCTCTACAACCCGAAAATCCTCTTACTTCGTGGCGGCGGTATCGACTATTTTTCATCGACAAAACTCGGAGCTTTAGAACAGAGCGAAATTTTTATTTTCGACAGACTGTATTTTTTTAATACTAAACATTACGAATCGTCATCGCCCGATTTCACAGGCTGGCCTTGTGATCCCGAGGCGACGGCGGTAGTCGATCTTCCGCAAATGGGACTGTTGGACCCCACGTTTTTTTATGTCGAACTTCTCGATTACGAAGACCGGGACACGATCTCGTCATGCACGGTTCGTTTATGCGACATCGTGCAAAGAAGCGCGGACGTAGATAGTCTGGCTTTACGAATCTCGGAGGCCGCTCATCTCGAAATGCGGAGGTCGAGGAGAAGAGAAGAAGATGACGACGACGATGAGGCGTGCGCGCTACCTAGATTTCGTTAGTTCTCGTCTTCCATTACTTCCTCGATTTCCTCTTCCATTGCATCGCCAATCTCCTCTTCTTCTTCTGCTTCTTCTTCATCATCTTTTTCCTCCATGGACTTCAACCACTGGACTAAACACGGGCACTGTTCGCTCTCGTACGCGGAACGAGTCTTAATAAAAGAGCAATTACACGCGATATCGCCTTTTTTGCCTCTTGTCGTAAAGAGAATTACCGCTCGGTGAGTAGTGACCAAATTGACAGAGAACAGGTCTTCGTGCCAGTGCTGATCCTCGAGCTTCAGCCTTTTAAAAATGCTCGGCAATTCGGGACATTTTGTAAACAGGGGAAAGAGCGTGCAAAAACTCTTTCTGGCGAAGTCGTCGCGCGGCACGTCTTCGCCGCGAGCGATCTGGAAAGCGTCTAAAATCTGCGCCGTTTGCTCGATCAGATGGCGCAGCAGCTTATCGTCGCCCTCGATGCTCAATATTTCGTCTCGCGCACGTCGCAACGCTTTCGGAAGGATTTGAGGAGGCCGCTCGCGATCGAACATTCGTTTCAAAGTCGCCGCGTCGGAAAGCGCGTAGAGGGCTCGCCAAAGAGCGATGCTGCAGCCGCGCTGCGGGACCGGCGGAAAATGTTCTCTTATAAACTCGGCGGCGGCCGGATAAGACGGCTCGATCATCGCGTCCGCGGGAGACTGCAGCGGGTCTTCGAGGAAAGCTTTCAAGTTCTGCAAAACGTAATGCAAAGCGAGCCCTAAAAAGAGGTTGGGCTCTTCCTCCGCTTCCAGATAGTGTCCGGACAAAACGTTGGAAAGGGGGATGTAGCAGTCCAAAAGCTGAGCCGAGCAAATCTCCCTCAAATCGTCCAACGCTCCCGCGCTACCTTTAACCATTAGATCGCGCAAGGCTCCGTCGACGTTTCGGGGGAGAATGGCGGCAGAACGCGGATGAGTCTCGTAATAGTTTATGGCGCAATCTCGCCGGACATTCGAGTCCACGAAATCGAAAATCGTGTAATAGCCGATGACGGGAGGGATGCGATGAGTAGCCAAGTCGAGAATATCGCTCGGATCCAGCCGCTCCGCGTTTTCGATAAGGGAGAGGATAATCGGTCCGGTGGTTTGTCGCATTCGCTTGTCTAGCTCGTTCTTGTCCGCAGCGGCATGCTCGTAAATGGGCTCCTGGCGCGCTCTCAAAAGAGTCAGCGCGTGTTTTCTGAGCGAAAAGAGCTGTTGGCAAAAGTCTTCGGGAGAGAGCGCGTTTATAAAATCGACGACCTCGCAGCTGGGGGAAGACCAGCCCGCCGACAATTCCCTTTCTAAGTCCTCGGCGTCCATCATCAGGCGGAACTGGAAATAACTCGCCCCCCCCTACGCTGGCATTTAAATACTTTTTTCCCCCCCTTTTTTCTTCTTCCTCCTTTTCTCTTCCCCCTCCTCCTCCTTCTCTTCTTCCGACTCGTCTATCTTCTTCCTCTTCTCGCGGGGCCTTTTGCGCTCCTCCGCGTTCCTTCCTTCTTCTTCCTCCTCCTCGAAAATACGCTTTACGAATTCGCGGTCCGCTTCACCGCCACCGTCGCTTTCCTCCTCCTCCTCCTCCTCGTCTTCTTCTTCTAGCGGCCGTCGCTCGACCGTCTTCTTCTTCTTCTGCTTCTTCTTCTTTTTCTTCAAGTTTTTTAGCGCCACTAGTACCGTTTTGTCGACGTTTCGCGCGTCGAAAAGCCAAGCGTTGTTTTCCAAAACGTCTTTCGCCGCCTCGTCGTACCGACCTTCGGCCGCGGCTTCGGCGAGTTTGATAAACGCGGATTTGAAGAAGCTGTCTTGCGGGGAAAAGTGGTAAAAGCTTTCCCTCAGATCGTTCAACGCCGCCGTTACGGTGGATGGCGCGTATTCCAGAACCTCGGACGTTAGCGCTTTCCTACGCATCTCGTCCTTGTTACTCGTTTCCAGCCAGTCCTCGAAATATTGCCGCTGATACGGCAGAAACCGCTTTTGGTTGGTTTTGCCTCTAACCAAATGCTCCACGTAAAAACAGCAATCTGACCACAGTTGCAGGAACAGGTTCTTGTCGGTCAAATAATCGTTCTGAAAGCGAGCGTCCTCGATGCCGTTTTCGCCAAAAACCAAGTCGTAATGAAACATCTCGCCGTCCCCGCCTTCTCCTCTTTTAGCAAATCGGTTCTTGTAATCCTCCCATCGGCCGAAGCGGCCGTCGTAATTGGGCGCGTAGAGACCCGTCGTATAGGAAGGGCAGCAGACCAGCCGAACGTTCGGCTTGTAAGAGTCGTCGAATTCGCTCGGATCGAAATACTCGGAACCGTACATGATAGCTTCCTGGGGTCCCGAATATATCGGAGCAATGGTAGCTTTATGATAAAAGTCCTTCCCGTAGCCGCTGAAAGTGTCGATACGAAGCGGGAGCAGTATATGCGCGCTGCAGGCGCTCAAGTAGCTTACGTCGTGGCAGTAGCGAAGGGTGGGCGGAATCAGGCCTTTGAACGTTTGCTGCGCCACCGCCTCCCGAACCGACTCTACGGCGTCGCAGTAATTGCTTCCTCGCTCCGGCTGCCAGCGCTGCTGCGCGACTCCGAGCACGTAGCTCAACTTCTCTTGTTCCCAGCCGCTTTTAGGTTTGAGCCCGAGCTTTTGGAAAAAATAGCTCGTAATCATCATAAAAAAGCCGACAGGCGTATAACAGTCGTTCTCCGGCCACAGGTCGATTTTGAGCCGCGCCGGAACGTAATGCCCGAAGAGCGCCTCCAGCTTGTCCAGTCTCGACTCTTTCACGACTAGTTGCAATATTCGCTGAATAATTTGCGCGAGCCGCCTCTCTCCTTGTTGCTGAGTTGTTTTGAAAGAGCAGAAGACGATGCGCGCGAACAATTCTTGCACGAACGACGTATTCCTCACCGGCGCCGCCGTTTTGTGGGCCGCTTTGATTTCGTCCAAAGGGCCAGCGATGCGGCGCTTTTGCGCGGGCGCCGCCGCCGGTTCCTGTTCCGACATCAAGTACGTTAGCGTGGGCTTCATGCGCAAGTTCGATACCTGGCACCAGCCGCCCGAGCCATAGCCGGACAGAGTGGTAGTTTCGACCTCTTGCCCGTCGCGAATTCGCAGCACTTCCAGCTGGTGAGACTGCGGTGGGGTACGAATCAGCAAGTTTCCGTTGAGCGAGTAGCGCGTGACGTTGAAGACTTCGGCTAATTTCCGCAACCTTTCGACGGCGTTCGCGAAATATTCCTCTCGCCCGCTTTTGAAATGAAGATAGCTGAGCTGGGCCGTCACCACCACGCTGCGGATCGCCATCATCGACGCCAGCGGGCCGTCGAGCAGTTTGTCGCTCCCGCAGATGCTGCCTAGGATGGTGGCTTTAATGGAACTGGTTTTGGGGAGCGTGGACGCCGAATACTCGCAGAGCGATACCCATTTGTCGATTAATTTCGCCACGGCCGCGTAGCCGTTTTCCAGGTCCTTTTTAATAGCGGTCACGTTTTGTTGCACGTACTCCGCGGCCGCGGTCACTAGGGCTTCGATATTCTCGTCGCCAGCCCCCCCTCCGAACCGGTCCGCCGAGATTCGTCGATTGTGCCGCTTGATGACCTGGTACGTCTTGTCTCGTAGAATACTCGCGAAACTCACCACGGCTTCGTTGTATCGTTCGCCCTTGACTTCGGTTTCGTTGCTGGTATTCCTTTCTTCAAAACTGTTGCGAATATCGTCCAAGTTGCCGATGGGCGAAACGAGTATTTGCTTCAAATAAACGCCCCTCGTGTTCAAGTACAAGCACGGCGCGAGCGGCTTCTTGCTGGGACGGTTTTCGGACGAAGCGGCGGGAATAAGGTTTAAGCAGCAGAGCGAGGCCGGTAGCTGGCAGGTTCGGCATTCCGCTTCTTCTTCTTCTTCTTTAAAGTTACGATTTTTCCGCAGCGCCCAAGGATACAAATTCAGCAGCAGCAGCATCCACATACGCGAAAAGGAGCCGTTGGCGATATCGAAGAGGCGTCGCAAGGGATCCTTTTCCGCGGTCTTAAATCCCGAAACGATTTTTTTCCGCGAGTCGCCCTGCCGCTCGATTTCCTGATAAACGGGATCGCCTAAAAGCAGACTGCTCTGCGGGGCGGTTATCATGATCCGTTTAATACTGGCGACGTCCTGCACGTGCGATTCTTCGAGGTGCCGATTGAAGTAAATTTCCTGCCGCGCCTTTTTTGCGCTGTTGTCGGCGCCCTGGGAAACCGCCAGCTGAGCGCCTAGCATGAAAAATGCCGCCTCCTCTTCGCATTCCTGTCGCTTGCCCAGCGCTCGTAAGGCCATGCTGTCGCACGTGCTCGTCTCCTTGAAGGTGCGTAAAACGTCGTGCGCGGCCTTTATGTGCGTTATAATCTCCTCCCTGTTGAGGAGCCTTTTTTTCGATACGAAACCGGCGTCCCATTGCAAAGCGTAGAGAATTTCGGTCTCCAAGCACTCCACCAGGCTCTTCGCGTAGAAAACGCTCTCGCTCATCGTCGCGTCGGGCGTAGAAAGGCCTTCGTCAAAGAAGGAGGGCAGGATCGATTTACTTACGGAAATCTCGTGCTTGGAAGCGACCGTTTCCACGGTTCCGTAGTCGACTAGGGGGTGAATGCATTTCACCGAAAAAGCTTGGTCGCGAGAATACAAGGGAATCTCGAAGTCCGGTTCGTATATTCGACCGGAAGATACTTTCAGCTGGCGGCCGTAATAAAGGTGGTCGATCGCGAAAGAATGAGTAGTCAACAGCACGTACACGACAGCGGAGGAACGGTCGCCAGTTGTTGTTTTTTTGGCAGCCAGTTCGCGGCACTGCTCGCGGAGGAGAAGGGACTCCTCCGCCTCCTCGCTCATTCCCGCCACGTGGCTAGCATAATGCCTGCTCAACGAGTTTCGAATCTGTTTCGCTTCTTCGTCCTTAACGTAGTCCGGAAACGGGTATTCGTCTCCCAGATTAGGGCCAAAAACCAACGCTTGCGATAGCCAAGCGTCGTTGCTCACGTTTTTAGAGCGCTTGCTTTTTGTCGCGTGCTGTTCGTTGAAGTCTAGAGTCGAGAGCGAAGGGGGAGAGACGACGTTGCCGAGGTAGCATTTTTGAAAGGAGGCCGGCAGAAACGCGCTGCTGGGCGCCAGTAGCACGTCGCTGTGATAAGAGCGGCAGGTATCCAACAGCCGCATGCATCGAAAAACGCCTTTGTCCTTAACCGCGGACAGAAAATCATCGCGATCGAGTTGGAGCAAAAAGCTTCGCCATTGCGGCACGCGGACGGTCTCGAACTGAGGAGAATCTTTGAGTACCATTGCCGCTGCTCTCTCAAGGGGGAAAAAGAGCTCTTCTCCAAAAAGGTTTATATAGCTCTCATGTGGGGGGAAAAAATTTGGAGGGGGGAAAACATATATAAAAGAAGAGCTTTTCCTCCTCCTCATCTCCTTGGATCACAAAAAAAAATGAGCCGCCAGCTCGAGGAGCAACTTATAGGACTGGCCAACGCGCTCGGTCAAAAGGGTTACCTAGGAATATACGTCCAAATCGGCGGAGATATCGGCGCTGGGAAAAGCACGTTAATAAACCGACTGTCTCGCGTCGTACCAACATTTACGCTAGCGATTCCGGAAATAGACCTGAGCGACCCGAAAACCGCCACTCTCGTCAAAGATTTTTACGACGGGCAAATCGACAAAGGCGTCTTCCAGGCGGCGATGATCGCCGTGAACGTAGCGAATCTTTTGAAAGCTCTAGCGCACGTCTCGAGAAAGCGCTACACTCGCCTGATTTTGCAAGACAGGGGTTTGAAATGCGTGGAACAGTTC
Organism: Anentome helena; assembly: GCA_009936545.3. Taxonomy (NCBI): domain Eukaryota; kingdom Metazoa; phylum Mollusca; class Gastropoda; order Neogastropoda; family Nassariidae; genus Anentome; species Anentome helena. Next base: position 8,255 of record WUUA03199200.1, read on the forward strand.
ATGACTTTCCCGAGCTACGAGGACACGAAAAAAAAGAGGAACGGGCCGGCGTTAGAAACGATTCTCGAACAGTGCGGCCTAATCGAGAAATGCTTGTTCGAACAGCTCGATCTGAAACGGTACTTGCGAGTGCGATTTTTTTTGCACGCGGACGAAAACAAATGCAAGGAGCGCCGGCAGCAGCGACTTCGACAATGCAAAGGCGCGGAGCTGGAGTGCCGGGAGAGCGAGGGCAGAGCTTTGGACTCCTTCGGCGAGCAAATCAACGAGCACTTGCTTAGGACGGCCGTAGCCGATCCGGACACTCTGGTTATAGATACGACGGCGCTGACTACGGACGAAACTATTCGGGAGATTCTTAGCGCCTGCCTTTCCCGCGTTTCAGTACAGGAGTAAGCTTTCCTCCTCTCCTTTTTTCTTCTTTTTCTTGCCCCTTTTGAGGCTTTTATAAACGTCCGCGAGGTAAGCTTCATCATCATCATCGTTGTCGTCATCTCCTCCTTGAGGGTAGGCCGCGTTGCACTTAGCGATAGTTTCTTTCACCGCTTTATCTCGCAACGCCACTCGAAGACCCTTTTTCGTAACGATGGCGGGTCTCCACGAACCAGGCGCGAACCCGTGCTTCAACAAAAGACTGGCCGTAAACGCCGTCAGGTAAATGAAGAAAACGAATACGGTTACCGTTTCGGCCCACACGTACATCGGACCGCGGTTGATGAGCTCGAAAACTACGGCGAATTGTAAAACGATTAGCATAAGCGGCACTCCATAGAATTTTCTTACGATTTCGAATAAAGCGTATTTGGAAGTCCTGATTTTGAGCGTTATGTATGGGATTGCGAAGAACAAGACGAAATCGATCAAAGTTATGATGGAAAATATCGCCGCCTGGTCGTTCGGCAGCCACCTGTAGTTCTGAGAGGCGGCTTTCGTTACGTAGATGTTGAAGAACGATTTCCCCAGAATTAAGCCCACGCTCTGCGCGTGCACGCAAGCGCCGTCGAAGCTGAGCTCCCAGGGGAAGCGGTACGGAATGACCGTTTTGGGCGTAAGACAGTTAAAGACAATGAAGTAACTCCAACGCAGCCAGTATTTTAACCATTGGAACGTACTAACGAGACCCTTGTCTCGTTCTTCCTCCTCCTCTTCGAGCTGCGGCTGCGATTCCTGGGATTTGACGTACAGCGGAGAAGAGTTTTCTCTCGCCCAGCTCTGCCGCTTGCGTAGAGATCGAGTTAATACTTCGGCGTACAAACTCGTTCCCAAAAGTACCGAGACTTCTTTGGCAGTCAAGCTTACGTCTTCCAATTCGTCGGGCTCGATGACCTTTTGCCGCTCGCCCGTTTCTTCGTCCGGCTTCTCTTGCTGCTTCATCATCTCCGCTAAAATAATTGCCCGCATCAAGAGGAATCTTTTCGCCGCGACTTGTATTTCGCTAATAACGAAAATTAACATCAAAAAGTTAACCAGCCCCTGCGCCAGGATGAAAAATACTAACGCCGCCACCGAGGCGCGAGAATCCTTTTCCCGCGAACCCTCGATCAGATCGAGGCAGTATTTCAAAACGATCGTGAGGCATATGAAAAACGTGGACAGCAACCGTACCGCGGGATGCGCGGAATACCATCGAACGGCGACCTTGAAGTCGTAGCAGGCCGTTACTAATCGGTAAACCAAGAAAAGCACGAGGGCGCTGTCGCTTATAGGGCTGTTAAAAGTTAAAAAGGGTATGTACAGCCGTCGAGCGGGCATTATCGAAGAACGAGCCTGATTCTTTGGTCGGGCGGAAGAAAGACTCTCTGAGTCGAGTGATCGATGTAAGCGCTACCGTTGACAGCAGCGATTTCGCCTTCTTTTTTAATATAAGTTGCTAGCTGGTCGAGCGTTTTTAAGTAGATCTTCTTCAAGCACGATACCTGCAGAGGATTCTGTTTGTTGTCGGTGAGCGCTAAAAAGTCAAAGAGCTCTTTCACTTCCTGGTATTGATCGGCGCTGGCTTTCGGCGGCACAGCGCCTTCCTTTATAAGCGGCGCGGGTACGTCGGCTAAACAGTCTCTAACCACTCGCCGTTGGTACGGCGTTCCTCCGCTAACGTAGAATTGAGTTAGGGCTCCTTGATCGTAACTGACCACGTCTGGATCAAATACTCCATTAATAGTTTTTCTTGTTTTTTTCGCTCGTCGCTGCATGACGAGTGACGTTTGACCAGTAGCGCGTTTTCCGCAATATCGTACACTAGATTATTTAGGCAACAATACACTCGAGGCGCGTGAATCCCCCTCACGAATACCACTTTTGCGGGGCTTTTTTTCAGACTAGGCTGCAGAAGCATGAGCTCTTTTTGGTAGTCGAGCGCTCGGGAGATCTCCGTTAGCTGAGTGGCGTTCGCCCATCTCAACGAGATCGTTTTAATATATTTCTTGCCCGCGCTTTCGAAGAAGACGCAGTAATGATCCCCGCCGCTTTTGCTTTCCAAAAAGAAGTGCGCGTACCTGTCCTCCTCCCCGTATAGTTTTCGAAAGAGTTTTGGGAACTCTGCGGGTAGGCGGACTAATTCCAAACGACGAGCATCACCGCCACAAAACGGAGACGATTGTATGAGGGTCATGTAATAATTTATTACAACCATGTTGTTTTCTCAAAGGCTATAAAGAAAGAAAAAACACAAAACAAATACTCTCTATTTCTCTCCTAGAAAAAAGGATAGCAAATGCCTATCTTCTCGCGACATTTCCTGAATATCCTGCTCGATTTCCTTCACGAGCCGCACAGCCAGCGGGTTATTTCTAGGCATTAATTCGGTCATGCGTATAGTTTCTATTTCAGAAGCGTTGTCGCGCGGATCGAAAGCGGCTTTTACGAGGTTACTCGTCGACTTCGCGATCTTTTGTCGACCGTCGAGGGCCGCGCTGACTACCGGAGAAGGCTTTTTAAAAACCTGGGGGGACGGCGGTGCTGCTGCTGCTTTACTCGTGAATCGCTTTCTCGGTGGAAGGGTTTGTTTTCCGCCACTCAGAGTCTTTATCTGCGCTTCTAGCGCGCGCAGCCTGTTGTTCAAAACTTCCGCCGCCTCTTGCCCCCTTTTCTGCTCGCTGGCTTCTTCTTCTTCTTCTACCGCTTCTTCTTCTCCTCCTCCCTCTTCT
>WUUA03199200.1:11497-30305 GCA_009936545.3 Anentome helena
CTCCCTCTTCTTCATCTTCCTTGGACCCTTTCGCGGCAAACATTTCTTCGATTCGCTGGATGCGCGATTCTAAAGAGGTAATAACATCCTCGTCTTCTTCTCCTCTCTTCGGCCTTTTGGGCGGCGGCTCGTCTTCGACGGCGGCGGTGGGTTTCCCTCCTCCTCCTAGGTGCTGGAGAAGAATATTGATGATATCGTCTCGCGGGTCGGCCATCCTCGGGTTAAAACTGGCGTATATTAATTCCTGGACTTTCGCGTTCCAAGGAACATCCTTTAATAGTTTTTCCTTTCGATAAGGCGCTTGATGGCGTTGATTGAAAGCCAGCGCTAGCATTTTCGCGTGTATGTCGCGATTTCGAGCGCGAAAGACGCGGCGGCGCGCGCCGTTTGGCGTAAAATTCGCTTGCGAGCCGGTTCGGTGGCCGAGATGGACCAGTCCCACGTGGTCGATTTTACCCGTCGCGGGGTCGTGCGCGAGACTCAGTTGCCCGAACTGCACGCAAAGGTAATCGGACATGCTCTCGTTTTCGGCGGTATTTTTCCTGTAAGGCTTCGAGTGCAAATAGTACGCTTCTTTGCTCTTTTCCAGAAACCCTAAAAAATACCCGCAGTCCACGAGGCCTTTAAATACGAGAGCGGGTGGCTCGAAAAAGACTCTGCCGAAACCGAGAACGAGCGAGGGATCGTGGTCGAACACCAAGGGAACGTCGGCGTTCCTTTCCGCGATCCGGATTAGGTCTTCCGACGAGAGGTAATAGCGCCCGTCGTCCGCTTCCGAGAGGGCCACGATTCCCTTTACCGAGTAGCAGGTCATGTTTCGCGAGATTTCTTCTTAACGGTTTCCACGATCAGACTATCGAGCGCGTCGTCGATGAGGACCTCTTCTGCCTCTTCTTTCCTCTTTTTCGCGTCTCCCAGAGAGTCGTAAACCAGCCGAGCCTGCGTCTCCGTCTTCCTTTTAATATAGCTCAAAAATTCGTTGACGTATCTCCACGAAACCGAGTAAACGCACTCTATAATAAACCGGGGCCTAACCTGCCTCTTTTCGTCCTCTTCCCTATTGCGCAGTCGGTCGAACAGAACCAGCGCGAAGACGAACGATATGCGAGACTGCGGTTTGGTTCGATACTTCTTTAAGATCGAGGCCGTGCATAACAGCTCGGCCAGGCACTGATTGCCGAGAGAGGGTCCGAGTCTGCAAAAATTGAGCCAGTACTTGGCATCCTTCACGTTCGAGTAACTGTAGCATTTGTACGTTTCTTCGTCCCACCGATGAAAGTATATATCGAGGGTAGCGTACTCGTTGAAAGTGCGCGAAAACACGAAATCGCCTCGCGTTTTAAATATGTGGTGATTCATTTCGCGCTTCTTGTGCGCTTCCAGAATTTTTTTGACGTGCCTAATCGACGCGCCCAGCTCTTTGCCGCTGGAGATTATTTCGTAGCGCTTCAGCGCGCTGCCTTCGGCGGCCCTCTCCTCTTCGTCGCTTTTAAAAACGACGCTAGTTTTGCATTCGCAGCACCCTTTGATTACTATATTGGGGTTTTTCAAAAAGTAGTCCGTAAAGCGCGCTCTGTCGGGGTTCTCCGAAAACAGTTTCCCGATCCGCTCTAGCTCGTTCGCGTTTTCGACGGTTTTGTCAAAAATAAGCGCGTCCGGCGTCGCGGACAGCAAAGGGCACTCCTCCAAGCACAGTTTCGGCGCCGCGACGTAGAGGAAACGGCCCCCTCTTTCCAGTTGAGATTCGAAGTTTATCAGGTGCCTCTCCCCAATTTCTCCGCGATACTGATACTGGTAGGGAATCGACGATTTGCACGAGAGGTCTAACGGCTTTATATCGCCGTCGACTTCCCGTCCGAAGAGCAAAGCCGTTTTGGCCTTTTCTTCCGGAAACGCCGCGACCGGAACGGACTTGCCGAGCGCGCTCCAAAACTGCTTGGGATACCACTTATTGGCGTCGCGAATTTGCCCGCAGAGCATCTTCTTCGCCAGCTCCGCCTGCTCTTTAAGCGCTCGTTTCGTTTTCTGGTAATAGTTCAGGTAAAAGCCTTCGTGCAAAAACAGGGATCCGCTTTCTTGCACGAACAAGAGCATTTCGTTAGAACCGAGGAACGTCTTTTTCGAATTCATCCAAAATTGCTCGACTTTTAAACTCTGCGGCTTAAACGTGTTATCTATTAAATACTCTATCACGTCCCCGCGGAACGGAACAGTTTCCAACGTCGGTTGATAGAGGGTTTGCCAGACCGTGCTCAGCAAAATATCCTGCCATGCAGGCTCCTCCTCCCGAGGCTCCGACATTCGCGTTTCAGCGGATCGTGCCGCGTCTCTTCGGTCGTCCCAAGCAAAAAGGTGCTGCTGCTGCTCCTCCTCCTACTACTTCTTCGGTACAAGAGTTGTTGATCAGACTCGAAGCGAATAAACAGATGCTGCGCGACTGCAAAGAGCGCTATCCCTTGATGACCGCGGCCAACCGCGCTTTGTGCAAACGTATGTACAAAGAGCGAGAACACTTGTACAACACTCAGTTGACGCTACAAATAGGTTCTCAGATCTTCGATTCCCAAACCGAAACCGTCAAGAACCAAACCCGCGCGATGCTCGATTATTCCAAAAAGGAGCGGCAGCTTCACAAAAGTCTCAAGAAAGGTTCCCGCCAGCGTCGAGGAGAAGAAACGCGCGTTGATAAAATCATCGAGCACAGGGATCAGCTGGAGGAGAATCAGGCAATAGTCATGGAGGAGTTAGAATTCATTACCGGTTCCGTACTAGCTTCTGATGATGACGACGACGAGGAGGAGTCGACGAACTAAGCAGCAGCAAGCGAGTAAACTGGTTTTAAAGCGGGGGGAAAGAGGGGGAAGAAAATTTTCCCCCCTTTTTACCGCTCGGGGTTTTTCCGTTTCCGCAGGCTAAAGTCCTTCTCGTCCGATTCGTTCAGCCACACTTCGCCTCCTGCCGCGCATCCTCCAGATCCGATGCTATTCGCGAGTCGGGCTTCGGTCTTTTTTTGCTCGTCTTTCGGTCGCGTTCGAGTTATCAGGAAGAAGAGAACGACCACTACCAATACTACGCCGGCCACCGCTCCGAGAGCGATCAAGACTTTTCCCAAAACGCCGCCGAATACTTTGTGCAGGATCGTTCCGACCCCCGTCGCCGCGAAATCGATAACGCCCTCGGCGCCTTTCTTAACTTCTTGCCCGACCAGCTCTATGCCCTCCTTGCCCACTCTCAGCACTTCTATCGCGGCTCGACCGACGATTTTTATCCCCTTTTCCAGGCCACCGTGAAAGTCGGCCATCAGCATTTCTCGGTAGCGCATCAGTCGTTCGGCCGTGATCGTGCCGTTATCCAAATCGATGCCCCTTTCCAGTCCGGCTTCGCCGACTTCGGAAAGCTGAGCGATGTCCGTGCGGATGATGAGGTCTTTAAGAACGCTTTCGTAGCTTTGCTCCTGCACTTTCTCGAACTGCTGCATCAAATCGTACGTGTGGGAATCGAAGACGTTGAAAAGGTAGTGCTTCTTCAGCTGGTGCATAGCGAAAACGTCGGCGCTGCCTTTGACGACGATGAGGTCGGTAATGAAGTCTATTAATCGAGAATCGCCTCGCGCGCTATAGACCTGGTTCCCGGCGATCCGTCTTCTTATTTCCTCCAGCGAAATAGCGGGGCTATTGCTCGTCAGGTCGTGCAAGGGGGCTTTGACCGGCGCTTCGTCTTCGCCGATTATTTTGTGCTTCGTCTCGTGCTCGGCTTCGGCGCGGACTTCCCCGGCTAAACGAGCGGCCAGTTCGTGCCTGATTTTATCGTCGTCTATCAGATCGCTGGAGACGGTTCCGATCAGCTGGTGCTGGTAGAACAAAAACAGCATTCTAGCGACCTCGAAAAAGTGATTGGCGTCTTTCTTGCAAATGCCCATGTAGGGAAGATCGAGAGAGACGGTCGAGTCCCTATCTATTTGCCCGATTAACATTACGCGGGGATCTAAGGAATCTCGGAACTCTACGACAGGACGCGTGAAGCACGCGTGCGGACCGACGGTCAAGTTCAATAGCGCGTAGACGTCCTCGTATCGTCTCGGAACTTTGGTCGAATAGCCGAAGGGTTTCTCGAGAATATCGTGCTGCAAGTAAAGAATGTTCTGACTCCCGTTCGCGGCGGCGCTCGAATTGGCGAGAATCTCCCGCAGTCGCGGATTGTTATCGTTGGAAAGAATAACGTCCTTGCTAACGAACACCCGGTAGGCCTGCGTAGGATTCAAAAAGGCGCGGTTGTTGGTCTTTAAACTGGGCAGGATAGAGAAGCTCTCGACGGGGTGGCACGGCTGATACTCGACCACTCTGCTTCCCGCTCCGATTACTTTCACTCGATGGCCTAAAAGTTTCGACATTATCGTGGACGGGAAGATACGCATCAACCAGAGGTTATTCTCGTACTCGTCCTGGCCCGCTTTGCAAGCCCGCTGATCCGCGACTCGGGCGTTGTAATTTATGATCTGCCGAATTTTGTCCGTCAAAAATTGCAAGTGATCGGACGTACTCTGCACGCTACCTTCTTCTTCTTCTTTATCGGCTACTGCTAAATTCGCCTTCTTCTGCTTCGAAGGCTCGCCGGCCGGCCCCTTCTTAAGCGCGTGCAGCTGTTTGGTATTACGCGCGTGCCCGGCCAATTCGCCGTCGACCTTTATAATGTCCGAATGCCCTTCGTGAAACACTACTTTCTCTTCGGCTTCTTCTTCTAGCAGTAGTAAACTATTATTTTTCTCCGGCTTCTCCATATCCGATATCATAACGATGCGACCCTCCGGAAGGTGGTAATAGTTTTGGTGGCTAGGCAGACACTTCGGCGCTTCCGCGAGTTTTTGAGTGTCGTCGGTAGTAAAAACGCTCCCTAGCTTATTAACGGTCAGGCTAATAATCTTTCTGGCGCTCGCCCTCACGCCGAACTCGAATTCTTTGGAATCGCTTTCCGAATAACGCACGTTGCTCACCGTGATGGCTGGCGAATACGGGCACAGATCGGTTTCCTCGAAAGGCTTGAAATGCAGGGAGTACTGGTAAGGCCCGACCCGAGCGCGACCGCTTAGGGCTTCGCGCCACGAGAGCTTGCCCCAGCGGGTGTCGAAGCTTTTGAAAGCCGGCCCTCTGGTCGTTATTTCGCCCGTTTCTCGGTAGCAGTTACTAATAACGTAATCTTCGGTGCCGCACCACTTATAGTCGTAATAGATCGGGTTGTTGGTACGGGCCCCCTCGCCGAATTCCGTTAAAGGACCGATTTTTATCAGCTTGGAGGGGCCCGTCTGGTCGAGATTCATAAACTCGGTGTCGTACCAGTAACAGTCCTTTCCGGGTTGCCAGCTGCGACAGGTGCTCGCGTTGACGAATCGTTTATCGACCGTCGTAGGGCAGGCGCCGCATTCCTCTTTGTTCCCTAGAAAGTTTTCGTAGGTATGAACGTGGATGTTTTTGACGTAGCAGACTTCGCACGGTCTAGTGTACATTACGACGTGGGGAATATAAATCGTTATGCGAACGAGTTTGCTTGTCGCGTTGGCAACGGAGCTTTTTGGGCACAGCGGCCGGGGACCGATAGCGGCGTGGTAGCGGTGATTCGAATGCGGGCAAAAGTACAGATGCTGCTCCGGATCGTACCGCCCGTCGAATATAAAGGGAGTCGCGCCGTAAGAGGTAACGAACCAACTGGTTCCGTATCCTACCATCTTCGTATTCAAAGTGCCGGAGTTCTTTTGCGGCTCCCAGGAGTCGGACAGTTTTTGGCAATACAGAGCTTTTTCCAAGTGCTCCTGAGTTAAAAAGGTTATTTTGCTCTTTTGATCGGGCGAAGAAACCGCCGTTCGCAGACTCTCCCTCAAGGCCTCGATGTTTTTAGACTGCGACAGAAAGAACTGAATCGGCGGGTCGGCCGCCGGTTGACAAAAGTAGACCCATTCCTGCCCGTGATTATCGCGCCAGCGTTCGAAGGCCTCGACCTCGGTCTGGTTGCCGTAAGGCCACATATTTTTCCCGAGATTGCCGAAGCGCGTTATGATATGCCACGTAATGTTGATGCTCTGTTTATGCAGCCCTATCAGCCGATTCTCTATTTCGTGCCCCTCGCTGTCTTTAAAGTAAAAGGGAGAGATATAGGAGGAAGCGGCGCTCGCGCCTACGAAAACTACGAGGAGTAGCAGTAGCGGCGGCGACATGTTATTGTGCGTAGGCTATCAGTCTCCTTCTCTCGTCGTCGTCGCTAGTTTAGTAACTCGCGAGATAGAAATAATCCAACAAACTGCTTCTTCTTCTTCGCCGGTGCCTTTCTTGCACGTCAGTCGCGACAACGGCGGTTCGTGGGTTCACACGCTCCCGTTACGGGAAATCGTTCCCCTGGTCAGTAAAAAGCTCCCGCCTAAATTTTATAAGTCCGAGAGGGGGCAGCCGGGCTTGAAACAGACTTTCGTTTATAAAGAGTTTATAAACCGCTATACGAAAACTATTCGGGATCGCTACGTAGTCCCCCGGACTCTCGAGGACTGTTTTATCGTCGTCGACGACTTCTCGTTACTGCTGTTCGATGCAGAAAAAATAAGCCAGCGCCTGGACTTCGAGTACGAAGCGATATGCCCGTGCTTGCGTTTCACGGACAGCGCGGAGAAGGAGATAATACGAATAATATTCTCCTCCTATTTAACCAGAGAAGAAGACGCGGATGACGGTGGCAAGCCCACCGCGATCACGAGCGAAATTTCGATCGGAGAAAGGCGCTATTACTTCAACGAGTTTTATCGAGCAATAGAAGAAAATTGCCTAAAAAAAGATGAAGAGGGCGAGCCGAGCGAGTACGCGCGACGATACTGTCAAACGTTCCACCGAATAGGATCGGTCGCCAAGACTCTTCCGCCCCTCGTGAGAGGAAGAAAGCGAACGCGTTTATTTCTCACGAGCGAGGTCCTTTCGCAGCGTTCCCTCTTGCCGTCCGGCAAGCGACGCGAGATACGCGCTTTTACGAAAGTGCTCGAAACAGTAGCGGCGGACGAGCGCGAATACCTGCACGCTCTCTTTTGGGACCGGTTCTCGAGCGAAGATTGCGAGGACTGGCTCCGAGTGATCGCGCAGCAAAACTTGGTTTCGCGAAACGAGGGCGACGCTTTGGTGGTGCCGCTCGATCTCCGAAGCGAGTTCGTCGTAAAAGACGACGACGACGATGATTTCTTAGTGTTCGACGAGGCTGGAAACTTTTTGGTAGGAAGCGATACGACCCCTCGGCGCGCTAACCCGTTTTCAATGGCATTTTACTCTTTGCTCGAATCGAGGACGAGCTCTAGCGGCTGGTTGTTCGACGCCCCGCCGCTCTTGTATCAGTGCTTGTGCGCGACCAACGGACGGAGTCTCGATACGCGACTCCAGCAATTAACTATAGAACACGCTTGCTCCTACTCCGAACGCGCGCTGTTGTCACGACGCTCGTGGTTTAAACTCGAAGGAGAGAGCCGCGCTAAAAACGTCTTAAATACTTTTTCTCATTTTCTAGAGACTTCGCCGTCGTTGCAGTTCGTGGTTGCTGACCGGAGAAACGTCTACAGCTTCGTTCGCGCGCTTCTTTATGCCGTATGCGGTTATTTCGGTAGACTCTCCCCCTCTTAATTTTCTCCCCCCGACTAAAAACCTTTATAAGCTTCTCTTCCCCCCTTCCTTTCGTCTGGTTCGTGCAAGCATGGTTCGCAAACTACTCATCCAATTCGGCGGTATGATCGGAGCCGGGAAAACGACTACTCAAAAGAAGCTCAGAGAATTTTTCGATAAAAGTCCTCTAGAAAATACCGAGCTGCGTTATCTCGAGGAGCTTAAGGACGACGTATACGGCGTTCCCATGCAGCTGTTTTACAGCCAAACGTTAAACCCATACACCTGGGAATCGATTTGCTTAGGACAGCGCCTGATTAACTATTGCGAAGCGATAAACTTTTTTAGCGAAGATGTCGCTACGACCACCAATCGCGTGATTATCGAAGAAAGGGGCATGAAGGACCTGCTATCGTTTCTCGAACTGCAAATCGAGCGAATGGAGGAGGAGAAGGCGGCCGCGTCTTTCGACGGAGAAGTGACATTAACGAAATTGAAGAGTCTCTATTTGTGCGCCAGCAGCGAATGGCTCAGCCACCTTAAGACGTTCGCGGAACGAGGAGTGTCGATCCTCTACATCTTTTTCGAGGCTCCGGAGGACGTGATTCGGGAGAGGGTCTCGAGGCGCGCGGAACTGATTCCGACGCGGCGAGCCGAGGCCGAGCTGTTCGCGAACGGCGGAAAAGGATTCGATATTAACCGGGGTCTGCGCCGAAAGATTCTTCCTTTCCTGGACAAAATGACGGTTCACTTTTTGGATTCGTCCGAAAACGACCCGGTAGAGTGGATCGTCGATAAAATCCAAAGAGCCTAGAAACGCGCCTTCTTCAACACGCTCTCCAACAGCCTGCACTCGGATGTATACACAACACCACCTTTATTGCGGACAAAAATCCTTGCTCGGAAGGAACCTTATAAATCCCTCCCCCCTCCAAAGGAGGGGGGAAACTGTTTTTCTCCCCCCCCCCTTTTTCCTTATAAATAAAGCATTTACCCTCTTCTTTTTTTACTCCCCATTCCTCACGATGACGTGCAAGCTTCTCGTCCAACTGGGTGGCAAGATCGGAGCGGGAAAGACGACTACCGTGAAGCAGATCAGCGAGCTTTTCGCCGAATCTCCGTTAGAAAATGCCGAAGTCTTGTATCTTCCTGAGCTTTCGGACCACGAATATGGCCTCCCTATGCAGCTGTTTTACAGCGGGAAACTGAAACCGTACGCTTGGCAGTCGATCTGTTTCGGGCAGCGGATAGTGAACTGCTGCAAAACGATAGACTTTTTTGACCACGCGCCGCCCGAAGAGGACCATCGTCATCAAGTCGTTATCGAAGACCGGGGCCTGAGGGACGTTCTCGCTTTCGTCGAACTACAAATAGACGAATTGGAGACGCAAAAAAATCGGATCCGTCACTTCAAGGAATTAATTAAACTGAAAGGGCTGCTGTCGGGCATGCAACTCGAATACAACGAGCAAATGGACAGTCTCAAGAAACGCGGCGCGTCGGTCCTTTACGTCTTTTTCGACGCTCCGGACAGCACGATTAGAGAGCGGGTTTTGAACCGCGCAAAATTAATCCCGACGCGGCGCGCGGAGGCCGAGGTTTTCGCTACCGGCAAAGGCTCCGAGATCAACAGCGCTCTGCGCAAGAAGATCACAGAAATGGGCAAAATGTACGACGAGTACGATGCAGAAAATCCCGCCGCCTGGGTCATCGACAAAATCCGGTCGGAAATACGCGTGATTTGTCCGCTATGCCGCTGAGATCAGTCAGCGGTCGACGAAGCAGCTCGCCAGCGTTTCGCCTTTCCTTTGCCGACATTCGCTGCCGAAACAATAGACTCTAACGACATAATCGTGGCCCTCGCCGTTCGCTACGCGAGTAACGTATAATGTACAGGGGTTTGTGCTTGGACGCTTATGCTCTTTAAACGGGCACCAATATATTGGCTCGGTTCCCCATCTGTATAACTCCGAATGATCGGTTTGGGCAACTCGTATAAGTTCCCGGTCGAACAATAAATCTTTCGGCGCTCCTTTCATAACGAGTTGGTGTTGTAAGAATGATTTTGAGGCTTTATCCATCGAAAGGACGGATGTGGAAAGAGCGCGCACAATTTCCCCGACGACCTTTTTAGGATGAAAGCTGTAAGCGCCTACCTCTCCCAGAGAAAAAACCATCTGCACGGTTTCGGCTTTGCGAGCCGCGAAATGCGCTAGGTGGTACTCTGGCATGAAGAGAGCTTTGGTTTCTCGTTCCGTCAGCTCCCGCGACCACAAAGGTATTAAAGCGTTTTTTATGGCGGAAGAAAAATCACCCTCCTCGTAAAAGTCTTCGAATTTGTAGGAACCGCAGCAGCGAATACTGTGACCGGGAGTATATATGCCTACGTCGAATATCTCTTTGAAAAGGTCGAAAGAGCTCCAAAAGGGATCTTTGTAACGCAATAATTCTAAGTAGCTTACGAACGCTTTAGCCGGTTGCAAAGAGGCGAAAGAAACCCCGTGAAGACTGACGAGCGCGCGCAAGCCTAGTTTTTTCTTCGATCCGTCGCTGTAATAACAAATTACGCTATCGTTCGTATCGTCGATCGCTAGATCCAAGTCTCGCTGCGCTTCTCGAACTAGGCGCTTGATGGCCGGCTGATACTGTCCCCTGTTACCGGCGAAAAACGACTGGGCGACTTGCTCGTCGTTAATGTCGATGTCCAAGACTATCTGGTGAACGGGAAGGTTGGGATTAAGTATTTCGTGGCGAAATCGGAATTCCTTCCAACGCTTTTCGGCGGGCCGGAAGTATTTTCTCTTTACGAAGTCGTCGTATTCTCTCGGCGAAACGAGGCCCTTGTCCAGTTTTATGGCTTGCAGCAGAATTTTTCGGGCCTTCAAAAAATCCGCAGAGGGTATAACGTTAGACGCTAGATAATAATTAGAGAGCTTAGGTCCGTGCAACCGGTAGACGGGAATCGCTCCCCCCTCTTCTTCTTCTGCGCAGCGGCAGCGATGGCTCGCATCCCCTTCCAGTCCTTGGTAAACTTTCGCCCCGCCTTCTGACCAAAAGTAGCTCGCGTTATCCAACAGGATTTCGTACGCTCCCGAGCCCAAGTTCCGCTTCAGCGCCTTGGGCGAGGCGGGTCCGAGCCAGACTCCTCCTTTCGTAAGCAGCCGACTGTAGCCGCGCATTCGCTTTTTGTCGATGGGAAAGGCGAGCAGTCCGGCTTTCAACGTTTCGAGGGATTTCGTAAACGTAGCGTTGGTAGCTTGCTTTATTTCCTCTTCGAGATCCTTAGTATAGTCGGTTTGTAAAATTCGGCAGAACTGTTTGCGAGTCTTAAAAAAGATCCCGCCCGCCGTTAGCAAGTGATAATATTTTGTAACGAGCCGAATCTCCGCTTTCCACAGACAGTAAGTGACGCCCGGCGTGATGGGCATCGACCGCGAAACCATCGACTGCTTCTCGGCAAAGCTACGCACGTTCCATTTATAATGGAGCAAGCACCGACTAAACTCTCGCGTCCTCTTCCAAACTAACTGCGGAATTCTCTTTCGTATCGCGTCGGGGGAGTAAAGGACTCTGGTTAAAAAATCGAAGAAGTCTACGGCCGCGCCTTGCTCTTCTTCCGTACTGCAGATGCTCGTAAAATACCCGGCCGATTTCATCTCTTGGTACCAAAACATTAGATTATGAAGCTCTTCGTCGCCTTCGTTGCCCGTTAAAAAGAACAGCAAGAGGACCGCGGCACGAAGGTATTCTCTGGTGCCCCGAGTAAAATTTTCGAACATTTTTACCAGAGCGAGGGTGCTGGAAACTATGCTCCGCAAAGGCAGCGTCTTTCCCCTGTAAAAGCATTCCTCTTTGGTCGAGAAGCATTTCAAGTTAGTTAACGGCCGGGCGGCGCCCACGGTCTGTTTGGAGCTACTAAGCAGCGCGTACTTCTTCTCCCCGCACCGAAGCAGAGAGAGTCTCGGCACGACCGGCAAGAGCTGCTCGCAATTAAACTCGTCATCGTCTTTATTCTGCGGGAAAAACAGTATAGGGAAGTATTTGAGCTGCGGCGATAAATACATTAGATTGTATCTATAAGTAGCGCCCGAAATAGCGATATCTCCCTTTTCGTCCACCTCCGTAAAAATCGCGTTGCATGGAGAAAATTCGGAGCCTTTTGCGACGCTTGTTCGCGCCTTTTCGGACATGTTTCCGGAGAAGGAAGCGTACGGAATGGCTGCTATTATCGGACGCGGACGACGAGGATTTCACGCCGTTCTGTAACGAAGAAGTCCTTTACGTGAGTAGCGTGTTCGGAGACGACGTGTCGAACAAAGCGAAGAGCGTTCCTTTGCTGGCCCCGCCGCCCGCGTCTACGCAGTTAGTCAAAATAAGCGACGGCCCCACGGAAGGATCGCAAATCGTTCGAGACAAGCGTACCTTCGACCCCTTGTATAAACTCTTAGGAGGGGAAGATGAAACCCCGGAAGTAAAGCGGGCCTTGCACGAGCTTTTGGAATCCGAAAAAGCCGCGCGCGTGGAAACGGTTCTCTCGTCCTTGCAACCAGAGTTACTCCGGACCGTGGCGGATCGCTACAAAAACGAGGCAAAATTGCGAGAAGCGCTCGTAGCGACCGATCTGCTCCAACACGCTAACCTTTTCATGGGAAAAATACGAAAAACCAGAGACTCGGATTATAAGGAGGAGGAGGGGGAGGAGGGAGAGGAGGAGGAGGAAGTAGAAGAGGAGGAGAGGGGAAAAAAGCGGGAGAAAAAAGCAGGGGGGAAAGCCATAGAGTGCTATGCAGAATAATAAGTCCTCCTCCCCCCCTCGCCACTAGGGACACGACGACACGCTGCAATCTCGGCCGAATCGCTGCGGAAAGTCCAGCCGCGATCCCAGTTAGCTAGTAAGCATAGATATCAGCGACTCGTTGGTCTCGCTCACCAATGGGGTAGATGCTGCTGCTTGCTCCGGCGCCGCTGCTGCTTCTTCTTCTACGCCTTCCGTTTCGGAATAAGAAGCTCGAAGTTTTTGAAGAAGCTCCTCGGAGTTTTGGCGCTTTTCCCAATACCTCTTGTCGCGTTTGTGGAGTAAATTCAGCTGATGCGTTTGCGTCTGGATAAACTCGGCGGCGTGCTTATACTCCTTTTTACGCATTTCCTGGAGGGCCTCGAACTCGGCCTGGAACGCCGCGAACAGTTCTCTGGTCGCGTCCACCAACCGCTCTTCTTCCCTCGTCTTCCGTTTTCCAGCGAGAGCCGGCGTTTTCTGATCGAGCTGCGCCACGACCTGCGCGAGGGTAGGCAAATTGTTGTACCGCTTTCCTAGCGTGTAAAACAAGTCGCTTTTGTCTTTTACGGCGATGTATTCGTTGAACTTAAGCATATCGCGAGCGCTTTCCAGCGCGATCGCTTGCGGAAATTTGAGCTGCGTCATCGCCAAGGGAATATTCTCTAGCTTCTCCTTGTAAAATCCGCGATACTTCGCGAGCATCAGCCTCCCGTCGTCAGAAGCGTAGGAAACCGCGACGGCGTAGAAAGGCGTTATTTTGCTATGCAGAAATTCGGACCGACAGAGGACTCCGAATTCCGTGTCGGACAGTTTGTAGAATACAGGAGGAGGAGGCAGCGGAGCGAGGGCTTGCTGATTCATCCTTCTTTTTTCTCGTTCTTCGTCGCGCTGCGAATGGGAGGTTTACCTGGATTTCGCTCCTTTTCTCGCAACGGCTTTTAATACTTCTGCACTTTTTTTTTGGGAAGGGGGAAAACATATTAATGCAATGGGGGGGAAGGAAAGCTTAAGGAAGGAAGAATTCTCCCCCAAACATGAAGACTTATATAGCAGTAACGATCTCGGTGTTGGTCGCACTGGGAGGAGCGACGTTCGAATTGAAATGCGGCGATTTCGAAAGCTATAATTTTTTAAGTCAGCTAATCCGAAGCGTATCGTGGTTTAAAGAACGAATGGTGCTTATACCGCCGCGAATAGTCTTAGAAATCGACGAGGATTTAGACGTTTATTCCGTGCGCTTCTCTAAGAAAGGAAACGACTCGGAAGACTACATTTCTTGTCAAATCGGTTTTACAGACGGGCTCGTTTTAGCGTTCCTACCGCGCAGCAACAGAACGGGAACGTTTCCGGAATACGTAAAAAACCACGGCATTTGCTACTTCCAGCGCATTTGCGGCAAGAATTACTTTAGCTATATTTTTCCCGATAAGGGGATCGAAGGAACCTGGCGAGTCGCCGTAAAGCACGGAAATGAAACCTACTACGAAGACTCTTGTAACGTCTCCTTAGCGCAAACGAAAAAGTTCGCAAACTCCAGCATCGATTTGACGCGTTTTCGAAGCGATCTGCTCGATGGTCTAGAGAATTGGACGAGCATACCGCGGCGAGACTGTTAGTGTAAAAAATGCTCGTCTATGTACGGGACATTTACTGCTCCGAGGTTACTACTAGGGCGGTTCGCGCCTGGATCGATCGCCGGCAAAAATTTTCGGAGCTTCAAAGGCGAGTCGCGATTTGCGAGTGCGCCGCCTCCGAAGATCCGAGCATTAACGCTCTTCTTTTAAGAGTCGCAGCGCCGCCGAAAGAGTTTTTAATTACGATCCTGGGATTGCCGTATACCATATACAAAGCCACAGACGAGGACGATCGAGCCGAAAAATTTACGGTCGCGAGCAATAACGGGTTTGAAGAGGGCTCCTTCGAGCGCCGCGAGCGGTTCTACGACAAGCGGGTCTTTTACTCGAAAAAACAGGCCCTGGAGTACGCTAAAGAAGAACTGTTGAAGCGCGACGTCGTTTACAAAGACATGAAAAAAACCGCTTTCGACGAGTTTAAGTACGAGCATCGATTCGAGGTCCCGTATTTCGAGTTGCTCAATCTCGACTCGCCCGATCGGGATCTCTGCAACAACGGCATTTTCGAACGAGAGTACGTGTTTTGCGAGGGCGGCGTCAACGAGCACATCCGATTTTTGCGAGCGCACGAGGTGACGCCTCAGATGAAAATATCCGCATCGAGGAACTTTCGGATCGCCGTCTTGGACATCGAAGCCGTGCACGGTGTGCGCGTAGGGGAATGTTTAGCCGATTTTTCCTCGGGAAAATTGATGACCTCGCAGATTAGCGTCGTGGTTCTCGATACCCAACCCGGCTACGAATTCTACAAACGACCCAAAGTCTACCTTTACGGGCTGCTCGACTATCTGGACCAAGACGATCCCCATTTCACGCGGTTTTTGCGAAACGAAACTATCATCGACGAGATGTTCCCTAAAAGCGCCGGCTATTCCCCTCTTCCGGATTACGAGTATCGCACGGACGGCGGCGAATACCGAAACGGGTTCGGCTGCGAAGCCGGGATGCTGCGCCGCTTCTTCGAGGATCTCGGCGACCTCCGCGTAGACGTTATCTCTGGTTTTAATCACGAGGCTTTCGATCTGCCGCATTTGATCAAGCGGGCCGGAGAGCTGTTAGACGAGGATTTTTGGAGACTCGCGGGTCGGCTTCACAAATACAAGCACCTGATAGAAATAGAGAGACGGAGCAAATCCGTAGAGCGCTTAATAAACTATCACAGCGAAACGACGTTCGATTACGGAAACTTCGAATTCGAGACTAACACTTTCATCGGCATCTACAGCGTAGACGTTTTGAGACGTTTTTACCCGCGTATGAAGCTGAAAGAAGTGGCGAAAAAGAGCTTCCAGCACGCTCGCAAACTCGATTTCGATTACAGGCAAATGACTCAAAAGCTCTACGAGTCCGTTCACACCCGTACGGCCTTTATGGTGTACAACGCTTCGGACGCCCTTATCACGGCGGCGCTCCTCTTTCTTCCCTTGAATTTTCAAGCCGCCTTCGAAACCCCCGAAAGCGTGGCTCAGACTTTCCTATTGCAGCATCACCATTGCATCATGAACAAGAAAATGGCGATGGTCGAGTCGGCGATCTACAAGCTCTACCGGGAGCGCAGCGTGTTGACGGACGATAGTTATTTCGTAGACGGGATCGCCGAGTACGTTATTCGAGAAGCCGTGGATTTCGTAATGAACGGTAAAATACCGCTCGTCACTTTTACTCGAGAACTGTGCGAACAAAACTGGCATCGCGTGCCCGAGAACAAATTCCCCCTTAGAAAAAATTCTTGGCAGCGCTCCCTGGGCTCGTCGGCGCCGCGACTGGTAGAAGAAATCGCGCGAGTGCTGAAGACCTACGTCGCGCAGCAAAGGGTTTTTACTTTGGCACACCTGAAAACGTTCCTGACGGAGTTGCTAAAACGGTTCGGCAAAGCGGTCCTCCTGTCTCCTCAGACGTTCGGGTCCGCGAGAAACCTGGCCAAATCCATCTACAATACGGTGGGCGCTGCGCGATTCCGCGGATTGACGTACGTCAAGCAGCCCGGGGCGTACGTTCATCCCGTCGAAGCGGGATTTTACGAAAACATCGCGTTCAACGTTTTGGACTTTCAGTCCTTGTACCCGTCGGTAGCGCAGAGCAACAACATCGGAGAAGACTCCCGCGTCACTTACTCCGAATTGGTTCGCCGGCGAGGCCGTTTCGAGCTGTGGGAAGACGTCGTGCCGACCCGAACGAGCTACGATATACCCGCCAACGATAGTTTCAGAAAGAGCGGCTCGCCTTTAGAAGGTCGATGCTACACGCTGGAAGAGATCGAACGCGCCATCGAGCGAGAAGGCGCCGAATTCGAGTTCCACCTGACCCCCAAGCACCACCTTTCGATTCGCAGCGCCTTCTTCAAAACCCTCTCGGATCAGCGAGAGTTCGTCAAGCGGCAGAGCGAGTTGCTGGAGCGGGCGGCGGACCATTTGGAAAGCGGCGACCGGTCTTCCGCCGAAGCGGCGGTAAACTCTGGCTATTTGGCAAACTTAACGCGGGGACTGAGCCTTACCAGCGAGGAGGCGGTCGGCCATTTGCGGCGCTTGCAGCTTCTTTGTAAATCCAAGTCCGACGCTTTGAAGCTGATCAACAATTCGCATTACGGCGTTACGACGCACCAGTGCTGCTCCTCCGTGACTCGAAGCATCACCGGCTCAGGCAGGGAAGCCATTCTCGCCGTCGCGAGGTACGCGTCTACGATCTACGCGCGAAAATGGAACGACGCGGAAGATCCGTACGACGTCGTCCACGGCGGGGACACCGACTCCATTTTCGTTTGGATCGCGCACGTTCTGCATCCCCGAAAACTCTGGGAAAAGTGGCTCGAGCGGCCCCAACTTTTCAGGGAAAACCTCGACGAAAGTCACTACGCGCGACTGCAAGAGCTCTGCGCCGCCGCCGCCGATGACGAAACGAAAGGCTTGATCGTGCAGTACGTCATCGGCGAACAGCTCTGCGCCGAAGTCAATTCCGATTACCTCGACAAGCCGCCCCGTTCGAGAATGTTCGGCCCCCCGATGAAAATTACGCACGAGCGAGTGATGCGCCGCGTCCTCTTTACGACCAAAAAGAGGTACGCGGGTTTGGAATTCAACCCTATAACGCGCCGCGAAAAATCGGTCGTGAAGGGATTGGACCTCAAGAGGAGCAACACGAATTATTTCACGCGCGATCTGCAGGAGCTGTTTCTAAAGTGCCTGCACGTTCGCGCGAAGCCTACTCTCCTCCCGGTCTTCGATGCCATGCGCGAGTTCGTTAATAGATTCTTTAAGGAAAACGGGGGCGAGTTGTCCAAGATCGCTTACCGACTTACCAGCAAACAGGCTCCCGAGCTCTACAAGACGATTTTAAAGCGCAAAGAAGCGGTAGGAACCGCGTCCAACGTTCATTTCTTCGCGCTGCCCGTTAAACAGTCGAAGACCGCGAAACGCATGGCGTTCGAAACCCTTTCTAAGCTCGAAGAGCTCCAGAGCCGAGGGGACGATATAGCGCGTCTTCTGGATCATAATAAAATATTTGGCAGGCTATTTAACGTAGTTTTCGAATGGGCCAAGCAGGTGCTGGGAGCCGAGGTAGTGAAACATATTAAAAGGGACCTGTTAGCGGGCAAAAGAAGTCCGCCGAATCTGTTTGCCAAGTTTATTCAGCCTCCGGCTATTCGTCGCCTGAACCAGCAGCAAATCAAGCTCGCGGACCTTAAACCAGCTGCTCTTTTAGAAGCAGAAGAAGAAGAAGAAGAAGATATCGATTGGTCGAAGCCGGGAGCAAAGCGTTCCAGGATCGGAGGAGGGCGCGCGAAGAAGAAGAAAAAATTATGAACAACAACGACAACAACAACACCATCTTTAAATTCGCGCAGAGCGCTTTATCGCTTAAAGATTATTTTACGGGGCGCGATCGAATATTTTATTATAAATCGCTGGTGCTCGAATCGTCCGAGCCGGCACCCCTGTTCAAGACTCTTACCAAACTTCAAGAAGCAGAGAAGGAAGAAGAAGAAGAAGACATGGATACGGGGCCAAAAACGAGCTGCTAGAACGTTTCTTCGCGCTGTGTTGCGGACAAACACTTAAGGAGTATTAAAACCCGCTACGAACGAAACCCGCGGGCGATGAAAAATGTTACCGGTGCTCGTTGTTTTCTTCTTCGCAGTATGCAGCGGACAAACCCAGGATGAGTGCGAGTTTACCGCAAAAGTAGATAAAACGAATCTCGCATTAAATTGCTTTTGCAACTTTACGCGGAGTCTAAAAAATAATCAGATCGTGAATACAGTATTTCAGACGGATATTACCCAACTCACGGGGTACGGCCTCGTGGAAATTCACAAAGATCGAGCTCCTACTTTTTCCACAATAAACGCAACAAACACATATGCTACCACAATAGGCTCCGAAGGCAACTTTGGATTTAAGTGCGAAATCCACGGTCAGAAAACCAAACAAGCACTCTTCGGAGATCCTGAGCATAGTTATTTTTCATTCACTAAACATGTATTTTTAAACTATTCCTATGCCGCTGCTACTAAACCTAGCACTACTTCAGCGTGGATTTTTGACCCCGACGCTTCTGGTAGTAGTAGTAGTAATCGCTGCTACTACTGGCTCTTGCTAATTTCGTTAATTTCAAGGAGTATTTAAACCCGCTACGAACAAACCGCGCGGATAATAGAGGGGAAAAAATGTTGCCGGTGCTCATTTTTTTCTTCGCGGTATGCAGCGGACAAACCCAGGATGACTGTAACTTTACCGTGGAAGCGCATGACCCGCGTCAAGTCACAGTGAATTGCGTTTGCA
>WUUA03199201.1:0-16008 GCA_009936545.3 Anentome helena
GATCCCCTTTTCGTAGAACTTCTCGAGGCGAGCCTTGGGCAGCTTGGCGGTGCAATCCAACGCGTAGACCAGAAAATCCGTGGCGCTCGCTGTGGGGCCCAAGGAGTCCGTCTCCGCGAGCGCGAGCTTGTAACAAGCCTCGGCGCTCTGGGCGAGCTTCAGGGCTTGCATCTGCGACGTCAGCGACTCCGTGCGGCGGCCCCAATCCTTCGGCGCGCGAGCCCTTGCCTTTGCATAGAAATCCGCCGCTTCGGTGTAACGCTTGGCCTGCGCCGCCCGATCGGCTTGCCGCACCAGGAACGGCACGGAGTCGGGCGGCAGCTTATCGGCTCGGTGATTCAGGATCACCTTCTCGCTGTCCGACAAAAATTCGCGCAGTTCGTGTAACGAGAACGCGCCGATCCAGCGCCCGGCCACGCTTCCGTCCGCCGAATCCAGCACGAAATACGTAGGCAAATTATCAGCCGGGTAGCGCGCTGAGAGCTCGGCATTTTCCGGCTTCTCGACGTTGACCGATAGCCACACGAAGCGCTTTTCCCAGCTCGCCATGCTGGGATCAGTCAAGATGAAATTGCGGACGGATAGGCACGTATGGCACCAGGGTGCCCAGGCATCCAGAAATATTGGCAGCTGCTCACGCTTAGCTTGCTCCAACGCGCGCGCATAGTCATCCTCGATGAAATTCAACGGCTCTGGCGCCGTGCGCGCCGGGAGGGCTGCCGGTTTCTCGACCTTGGCCTCGGGCAGAGACGTGGGCTCTGGAGCAGGGGCCTTGTGAGCATCCTCCTCCTTCTGTGTCGGTTTCGAACAAGCTCCGACTGCGAGGAGCGCGATAAACCAGGGAGAATAGCGCATGATGGGACCTACTCTATTATACTAGACCAAAGTCTACAATCATTTCTCATGGTGCTCGGCGCCGTACTGCCACTCGGCGGCGCTTGCTTCGGGCAACGCGTTGTAGGGCTGGCCGGGTGCGCTCGGCTCGGTGTGAATAATAACGTCGGTAACGCCAGGTATCTCCCGCTGAATCGCCGCGCTCACCCAGTGCGTGACACGGTGGGCCTCGATCACGCTCAAGTGGCGTGCAATCTGGATATGCAAGTCCACGTGGATCGCGCCAGGTGCGCCCCGCGTCCGAATTTTGTGGGCGCTGGCTACTCCCGGGATCCTCAGCACCACGCTTTCGACGGCCGAGATCTCGAGCACAGCAGCATCCGCCAAGTAGCGCAAATTATTGCGTAGCACCCCCACTCCGGCCCAGCCGATGAAGCCCGCTATGCCAAGTGCCATCAGCGCATCGACCACATACCAGCCCGCCGCGACCAGGCCGACAGTCACCATTACGCCGACGGTGACGATCACGTCCGAGCGCGTATGCAACGCGTCGCTCAAGAGAAATACGCTATTCAAGCGCTCACCCTGCTTGCGTTCATAGTGAGCCACGAACAGGTTGACGAGCAGAGTCCCGACGAGCACTACGAATGCCAGCGGCGTGATCGTCGGCTGCGCAGCGGAGGAGCCGGCGAGGAAGCGTTCGAGCGCGCTCCGCAGAACGTCGTAAGCCATGATCAGTAACGAGAGCCCCACCGCACCCGCCGCTAGAATCTCGAACTTTTGATGGCCATACGGGTGTTCGCGATCGGCAGGCCGACTAGCGATGTAAACCGCGGCAAGCCCCACAAGGTTATTCGTGGAATCAGTCAGAGAGTGAAAGCCATCGGCGCGGATCGAGAGGGCGTTAGCCAAGTGACCATAGAAAATCTTTGCCAACGCGACGGCCAAGTTGAGCGCGAGCGTACCCCATAGGACACAGCGAATGGCGCGCGCTCTGTTAGGTTCCATGAAAGCCTACGGCATATTGCCATGAAACGGGCTGGACGGGCTCCGGCCAATTGCGCGAAACGGCAGCACGGGCCACGCTCTATGCCGTAAGCTCACCCCTCAGCGAGTCTGCGAAACAGGGAGATGGCCATGACCCAATTTCGTCAAATCTTATCGCCCATTGATTTTTCCGAGTGTTCGCAGCGAGCTTTCGAGCTCGCTGCGAACATGGCTGCGACGTTCGGCGCAGCGTTGGATGTACTTTATGTCTGGGAAGTGCCGGTCCTCGTGCCTCCGGGGCTTTTGGTATCCACATCGGGTACGGAGCAGTCCCTCCTGGATCTGGTGCAAACTCGCGCCCAAGAGCAGGTGAACGGGTTCGTGGCCGAAGCGGTGCGCAAGGGCATTTCAGTCCGCTCAGGGCGCAGTGAGCCCGGTAACCCCGCTGCGGTGATTATCGAAGCCTCCGCAAAGTACGACTTAGTCGTGCTCGGAACGCATGGCAGGAGCGGGCTTTCGCACTTGCTCCTCGGGAGCGTAACGGAACGCGTGGTGCGCCGCGCTCAATGCCCGGTGCTCACGGTTCGCGGCTCAGGCGAAGCCTAGAGCCATGCAGCTTCGCACCGAGATCGAAATCGCTGCCTCGCCCAACGATATCTGGCGGGTCCTGACCGAGTTTCAACACTACTCGGAGTGGAACCCCTTTATCGTGAGCATTGCAGGCGGGCTCGAGGTAGGCGCGTCTCTCGAGGTCGAGCTAAGTATCCCAGAAAGCCGAGACTTGCGGTTAAAGCCCAGTTTGTTGGTTTGCGAACCCGAGCGGGAGCTGCGCTGGCGAGCAGAGCTCGGTTGTCCCTGGCTGCTCAGCGGGGAACATTTCTTTCAGCTGCTCGCAACCCGCCCCGGGATGACCCGGCTGGTTCACGGCCAGAATCTCACGGGCATTCTACTGCGCTTCTTGCGCACGGAGCTGGCGCACACCTCACGCGGCTTCGTGTATATGAATCAAGCGCTCAAGCGCCGGGCTGAAGCCAACCGCGGAGCGGCTTCCGAATGAGTGGAGCCGCCCGAATTCAGCCGAGTTTTGGACCGCCCAGGCCCCTCCCCACGCGGCACTCCGCTGCGCCACTGTTTCCCGCACTTTTGCGGCTCACTAAACCGTTTGTCGCTCTAGACGCTAGCTCGAGCGAGGGTAGTAATGAAAAGCTTTGGTACGCCGTTCAGCTCGTCCGCGGTTCGAGTGATGCTATTGGGCTCGGGCGAGCTCGGGAAGGAGCTCGTGATCGAGCTCCAGCGCCTTGGTTGTGAAGTCATCGCCTGCGATCGCTACGCGCACGCGCCGGCGATGCAGGTGGCGCAGCGCAGTCACGTATTTTCGATGTTGGATGCGAGCGCGCTGCGGCGCGCGGTCGAGCTCGAAAAACCCGCGTTGATCGTGCCGGAGCTCGAGGCCATCGCGACCGCCGAACTCGTGCGCTTGGAAGCGGAAGGATATCGAGTCATTCCGAGCGCCCGCGCCGCGCATCTGACCATGAATCGTGAGGGGATTCGGCGGCTTGCCGCCGAGGAGCTCGAGCTGCCGACGAGCCCGTACCGCTTCATCGAGAGTCCGGCGGAGCTCGCGGAGGCCGCTCGCGAGCTCGGGTTTCCGTGTGTACTCAAGCCCATCATGTCGTCGAGCGGCAAGGGTCAGAGCGTGATCGAGCGCGCCGCTGAGCTCGAGGCGGCGTGGGCGTATGCGCAAGCGGGCGGCAGGGTGTCGGGCGGCCGTTGTATCCTCGAAGGTTTCGTGGCGTTCGACTATGAGATTACACTGTTGACCGTGGCAGCCGTGAATGGCCTCAGGTTTTGTGAGCCGATAGGTCACCGGCAAGTCGCAGGGGACTACCGCGAGAGCTGGCAGCCGGCGGCGATGCCGCGGACCGCGCGCGAGCGCGCCGAGCAGCTCGCCCGGGCCGTGGTGGAAGCACTGGGGGGCCTCGGAATTTTCGGCGTGGAGCTCTTCGTACGGGGGGATCAGGTGCTGTTCAGTGAGGTGAGCCCGCGCCCGCACGATACTGGGCTCGTCACGCTCGTCAGTCAGCACTGGAGTGAATTCGCGCTCCACGCTCGCGCCATCCTCGGCTTGCCGGTGCCCAATGTTCGGCTGAGCATGCCGGCAGCCAGCGTCCCACTTTTGGGTGTGGGGCATGGCATTCCGCGCTTTTCAGGGCTGGATTTGGCCCTCGCCGAACCGGACACAGAGCTCCGGCTCTTCGGCAAGCCGAACTGTGAGGGCCAGCGCCGCTTGGGCGTGTGCGTGGCTTCGGCCGAGAACATCGAGGCGGCGCGGCGCAAGGCAGCACGCATGGCCGAGGCGATTCGCATCGAGCTCGATGCGCCGGCGGGCGCCGCTCCGTCTCTGGCGTGATGCCTGCTTGTCACAGGTGTACGCACCGCGCTCAGCCGACGGTGCGGGGCTGTTGAGCCAACTTACCTGCCTCGGCCTCGAACCTGTGCTCGAGCTCCTCACTCGCTCGTTACGGCCCCTCCTCCGGCCGGTGCGACGCCGAGCCGGATCACGAAACGTGCGCCCGGCGCATAGTCCAGGTCCAGGTGGATCGAACCGCCGGCAGCCTCGATCAAGCCGCGGCACACAGCCAGCCCCAGGCCTGTGCCCTTGCCCGGTTCCTTGGTCGTAACGAAGGGTTCAAACAAATGTTCGCGCACCGCCTCGGGCACGCCCGTTCCGTTGTCTTCTACGTTGAGCTCGACCTGGCCCTCGCGGCGGAGCGCCCGGATCCGTACCTCACCGTCGGGTGGTGTGGCGTCCACGGCATTGAGCACCAAGTTGAGCAGGAGCTGCACCAGCTCATCGCGGCCGAGCTTGACGGCGGGTAAGCCCGCCTCGACGTCGGCCGTGATCCGCACGTGCTGGCAGGCTTTTTGGGGCAGTAACAGGCCCAGCGTGTCCTCGATAGCCAGGGCGACGTCGCCCGTGGCGTATGGGCCGACGGCGGCGCCTGCTGGCCGCGCGAATTGCAGCAGGTCGCGGATGATGCGGTGAATGCGTTCGGTTTCACGGCGCATGCGCACCAGGAATTCGCGCTCCGTCGCCGTATCGAGGCCGCCCGAAAGGAGCACGTCTTGAAGGCCCATCAGGGCGGCGAGCGGGTTACCGACTTCATGCGCCAGCCCAGCGGAGAGCCGCCCGACCGACGCCAAGCGTTCGGAGCGCACGAGCTCGGCCTGCGCGTCGCGCAGCTTGCGGGTAGTGGTTTCGACCTCCTGCACTTGAGCGCGGAGCTGCGCTTCTTCCGTGATCAAGCGGTCGGCCATATCGCGAATGGCTTGCGACAACTCGCGGAGCTCGCGCGCCTGGAGGCGCTCGGGCAGCTCGAAGCGGCGGGTGCCCCGGGCTACCTGCTCCGCCGCTTGACCCAGAGCACTGAGCGGGCGGACCACGAGGCGTGTCAGAAAATCATAGGAGAGCAGCAGTGACGCGAGCCCGGTCAAGATCACGTACAAGCCCGAGATCCGCAGTAACCGATAGGTCTGCTCGCTGGCGATTTCGAGGCTCAGGAGCACGGCTATCCCCTCGCCCGTGACGAGCACTGAGCGGCTCATGGCGCCATGTGCGGCCTCACGCTGCGCGAGCTCGTAGCTCTGCGGGAGGAGCAGAGCTTTGGCGGGCGGCGCCGCGAGCGCGAGCCCGCCGTCGCTCGCGTAGAGGCCAAGCGCAACAATCGCACCGGTCGCTGCGAGCTCCGCTCCGCGCTCTGCGAGCTGGCTCGGTTCAGCGTAACGGCTCCGCGCCGAAAGCTCGGCGATGAGCGCCGAGCCCAGCACCTGCGCGTCGGTCAAGCGGATCTTCCGTGCCGTGTGCCCGGCGTAGGTCACGAGCGCGAGCAAGAGTGGCACATAGGCGCAGATAAAGAGGCCTGTGAGCCGCAACAAAACTTGCAACCTGAGCCCGGACTTCACCGGGTAGGATTATTCGCCATCTCGTTAATGGACCCCACATTTCGCGAGGGTTGCGTATGAACTTATCGGCCGTTCGGGATTCGCCACGGGAAAGTGGGCCCTTTGGCGCGGACTCCGCTAGGCACGAGCTCCTGATGGACGAGTCTCGTCCCTCCGGCGCGCGAAGCCTTGGCCTCTTGAGTCGTACCGTTCGCTTCGGGTCGTTCCTAGGTGCAGCTGTCGTACTTTTCCATGCTGCCACAGCTCGGACGGCGCATCCGTTGGCGCCGCTTCTCGGATTGGGACTGCTCGCTCCTTCGTTACTCGTGGGGTTCAGCGCGGCGCGCCCACTCGCGGCGCCGGCGAGCTCTGCTGGCGCACAGCGCGAACAGGTGCTGCTCGCGGTCCAAGTTTCGATCGCCGTGCAGCTCGCCATCTTGCTCGGTCCAGGCAAGCTGGATGGTGCGCTCGCGCCGCTCTCCTACATCACGCTGGTGCTGGTGGCGGGCGCCGCCGGTTGGTTACCGGCGTGCGCGGCCTTGGCCGTATTCCTCGCGGTTGAGGCGGTGTTTGCGCGTCATTCGCTGGCGCGCGGCGCGGCCTTTTTTCGCGGTCCGATGTTGGTCAGCGCCGTATTGCTCGGCCGCGGCATCGTGTATGCGCGCTTGCTCGAGGCCCGCGCCAGCGCTCGGCTCGAGGTGCAGAGTGAGCTCGAACGGCTGCGCGCCTTGGCGCGCTCATACCGGCTGTTCGAGGCCGCGGTACGGCCGATGCCGAGCGCCACACCCTACCCCCCGGGTGTGAGCGCGGATACGGAGACCTCCGAAGAGCGTTTACTACACGCCGGCGTCGAGGAGATTCAACACGCCGTGCGGCTTGCCCTCGCGCTCTTGTGTGACAGTCTCGGGCTGCACACCGCGTTACTCCTCGGGGTGGATAGCGCGACCGAAACCGTGCACACCATCGGCGCCTCGAGCCAATGCCCCACGCTGCTCTTTGGCCCATTCAGCCAGCGCGCGGGGATTTTCGCGGCCAGCTTGCTCAAGCTCGAGCAAATCGAGCTATTGGACCCGAAGGCGACCAGCAACCTGCCGTACTATCGGGATGATCCGCCGATCGGGGCGCTGTGTATTACACCCTTGGTCGAACACGGGCGCGCCCAGGCGCTGCTGGTGGTGGACCGAGTCCTGTCGTCGCCATTTACCAACAGCGACGCGCAGCTCTTGCGTCACGCCGCGAGCTTTCTGTTACGCGCTATTGGCAACGAACGGCTGTTCGTCGAATTGAGGCGCGCCCAAACCGAGCAGAGCAAGCTCTACCGGGGCGTAAATGCGCTGTCGGGTGCCACCAGTGAGGCGCAAGTGATCGACGCTGGGGTCAGCGGCGCGCGCGAATTTGCCGCCTTCGATTTCGCCGCGGCGACGCTGTACGACCCGGAGCTCGAGGAGCACGAGATCTGCGCGGTCAGCGGGGAGGGCGCAGACTCGCTCCGCGGTCAGCGCTTCAAGCACAATTCCGGCTTGGTTTCGATGGTGGTCGAGCTCTGTCACGCGCTGCCGTACCGTGATGGCTTCGACGTCGAGCACCAGGTGGTATTCACGCGCGGCTGCGAGCCGCCGCCGCTCGCATCCCTGATCGTGCTGCCACTCGTGGTGCACAACGCCGCGCTCGGCACGCTGGTGCTCGGCTCGCGGCAGCGCGGGGCGTTCAGCGAGACAGTGCGGCCCACGCTCGAAGTCATGGCGCGCCACATCGCTGTCTCACTCGCCAACGCGCGCATGCTGACGCGCCTCGAAGAGCTCGCCACCCGCGACGGCCTCACTGGCCTCTTCAACAAACGCGCGCTGAGCGAGCTCGCCGGTCACAAGCTGAAGAGCGCGGCGCGTTTTCAAAAACCTTTGACCGTGCTGATCTGCGACATCGACCACTTCAAGAAAGTCAATGATACCTACGGACATGACATCGGCGATCTGGTGCTGCGCGGCTTCTCCGACGTGTTGAAGCGCGTGAAGCGCGACACCGACGCCCTGGGCCGCTTCGGCGGCGAAGAGTTCGTGGTGATCTGCGAGGAAACCGATGAGCGCGGCGGCTTACAGCTCGCCGAGCGGATCCGCGCGGAGCTCGAACAAGCCGCATTTCACACCCCGTTTGGTCCGCTGAACGTGACCTGTTCAGTGGGGGTGGCGCCATTTCCGAGCGCCGGCCGTACTTGGGACGCATTGTTCAAGGCTAGCGACGAGGCGCTGTACGCCTCGAAGCGAGGCGGCCGCAACCGCGTCACCGCGTGGAGCACGAAACGCGAGGGCTGCGCAGCCTGATGCACGGCCACTTTGGTCACCTTACGAAGGACTTCGTCAGCCCACCTTGAGAAAGGCCATGCCAGCGCTGCGTGCTGCGCGACCATCGGCGTCCTTTCGGTCGCCGATGACCAAGCAGCGCCCGGGCTCGATGCCGAGCCTCTCAGCGGCGCGCAGATAGCCTTCGGGGTGGGGTTTGAGGTAGCGGGGGCCGCCGGGTTCACCGGCGGCTACTACGGCGTCGAACAGGTGCGCCGCGCCCAGCGCTGCCAGCTTGATTTGGGCTGGGTAGTCGCTGACTACGGCGGTTCTGCCGCCTGCCGCACGGAACGAGCCGATGGCGTCCAGGAGCTCACGGCGCCGGAAGAAGTGCAGCCAGCGCGCGGGGCGCTGAAACATCCATTCTTGAACCACGGCCTGCACCCGGTTCAGCGGTAACTCGAGCGCTTGGCTGGTGCGTTCGAGCTGAACCGTAAACGGATCACTCGCCAAGGCCGCCTCGGCCCGCACGCGCTCGTGCTCGTGGCGAAAGTGTCGGAGCAGCGGCAGGTTGCGCGGCGCGCGCACGACGAGCTCGATGCCCATCAGCAGCTTGAGACCAGGGGCGCGATACAGCGTACCGTCCAAATCCAGAAGCCAAGCTGCGCAGTCGGGGAACCCGGGCGCTTTGAAAGCGTGAGCCATGAGCGCAGAGTCTACTCTTTGGAGCGGCCGAAGATCTTCGAACCAGGGGGCACGGATTGGACGAGCCAGACATTGCCGCCGATGACCGAGCCTTCGCCGATCACGGTTTCGCCGCCGAGTATCGTGGCGCCAGCGTAAATCGTCACGTTGTCTTCCAGGGTCGGGTGGCGTTTCTTGGATAAGCCGACGTTCACGCACTCGGTGCGGCGCGTGCTCAACGCCCCCAGCGTGACCCCCTGGTACATTTTGACGTTGCGGCCGATCACGCTGGTTTCACCGATCACGACGCCTGTGCCGTGATCGACGAAGAAGCCTTCGCCAATTTGCGCACCGGGGTGAATATCGATGCCGGTCGAGCCCTGCGCCACCTGGGCCAAAATGCGCGGCACGATCGGCACCCCTTCGCGATACAAAAAATGAGCGATCCGGTGCGCCGTCACGGCCTCGATGCCGGGGTAACTGAACACGATTTCTTCGAGGCTTCGGGCCGCAGGGTCCCCCTCGTAAGCCGCGGTCACGTCCGCATTCAGAGTTCGGCGCAGCTCGGGTAAGGCCCGGAACAATCGGAGCACCACCTCCGCATTCCAGCCTTCGGGCGCGGTCACGCGATTACACCGCGTTTCATAGGTGAGCGCACGGCCGATCTGCTCGACCAGGACCTCATACGCTGGGTAGAGCCGCTCGCTGATCGCGTAACGCAGGTTGTCGCTGCTCAATGCCCGGGTGCTGTAAAATCCTAGATAAATGGCCGACTTGAGCTGTTGGTAGGCTTCGATCACAGCCCGCTTGTTGGGCAGCCCCGCGCTATCCAGATTATTGATGTCGAGCGAGCTCGAGTAACTCTGGGCCGTAGCGTCGATGGCCTGCTCGAGCTCTTGGATTCGCACTGGCTTCATGAAGTTACTGGGTGCTTACCACGACGCCGAGGGTGGACGTTACACTTACGCCGCTGGTGTCGCGGATACCGCTCCGGAAGATCTTATAGTTGGCCCAGTCGATTCGGTTGTCCAGTCGGAGTAGCGCGTGCGCCGTGGGCAATAGATCCAGCGTCAGAGTCCCGCTCAAGAGGTCGAGATCCTGAGCTTGAATGCCCAGCGTCGAACCGTCGGCATCGCGCATGTATTCGCCGCGGATGCCCGCTGCAAAGATCCCGCGACGGTAGCGCGAAAAGAGCGCGATGCCGTACCAGTGGGTCGTGCGGAACAAATTTTCGACGACGCTCGCGCGGAGGCGTTCGAAGCCCAGATCCGCGTTCAATGCAAAGCTGAGCTCGGGCGTCGCCACGTATTGTGCCATGGCGTTGAGGTAGTGTCGGAGCGAAGACCAGTTCGTGCTCTTACGATCCAAGAGCCCGCTGCTGGGCTCGCTGACGCCCGCGCGGAGCGTACAGCCGCTCGGGCTGCTCGGCTCGAAGGCGTTCGGGGGTTCACAGGTCACGGGCAGCGTATCGTCCCGTTCGGGGCCGCCGAAATAGCCTAGGCTCGCCGAAAAATAGTCTTCGGCGCCGCGCTTCAGGCGGTAGCTCCCCTGGACACCCAGGCTCTTGCCCAAGTTGTTATCGGTGGTGTTGTTCTGACCATTGACCAGCATACCGCGCAGCTCAAAGCCAAAACCGAGATCCACGAAGGCGCGGAACCCGGTATGAAAAGCCGGCTCGGCCAACCAAAAGAGTAGCCCGCGCGTGTAATTGATGTTGGCCTGGCTGTCAGACACCTCGATGCCGAACAAGGTCGCAAACTTGCCAAAATCCAGGCTAAAACGCGCCTGTTCGCCGCCGGGGCGGAATGTCAGGAAAGCTTGCGAGACGTTGGCGAGCCCGTGATCAGCGTCGCAGCGCGCGCTCAGACAAGCGCCGGCCCAGCGCTGGGCTGATGGTCCGAGCCTGAGATTCAGGGTCGCTCCGAACGGCTGAGCTGGGTAGCGCGCGTCGAGCCCTATCCAGGAGAGCGCAAAACCATTGGAGGTGTCGAAAGCGCGCACCGTTGCATTGGCCCCATCCTGAGGGGTCGGCTGATTGGCATTGAAGCTGGCATACGCGTCCGCGAACATGCCGAGCTCGAACTTCTGGTACCAGGGGGGCTCGGGCCGCGGCAGAGGCTCCGGAGGCGTAACCGGGGGGGTATACAGGAGTGCGTCTTGCGCGGCGCTCGTAGTAGGCATCTCGGGCGTTGCAGCGCGCACCTCCAAGTTGACGAGAGTGATCGTAGAAGCACACGTCAACGCGCTCAGGCAGCGGACCTGCATGTTGCCTCCTTAGGAATCTAGGCTTCTACGGCCCGGTAACACAGTTTTTGCTGGCGCGTGAAGCTATTGCTTCAAGTTCGTCGCGGGTTCGCTGCGCGAGCAAGCTCGCGCGGCGACTCGTGGTGCGCAAGCCCAGCTCTGGCTAGTGACCGTCACAAGCTGCAACTTTTTGCGAACGAATCCGCCGCGCTCGGTTGACGGGAGGAAGGAGGCCAGCCATCCAAAAGAGCGTGGCGGATTTGTCCCAGACAATCCATTTCTGGCAGCAGTGACAAGTAACGATGGTTACTTATCCAACAGAGCACTAGGCGGCGCGCAATCCAGGTTTAAGGAACGCAGTCCTCGAAGACGGGTTTTTCCTCAGCCCCTGAGCATTTGAGTGTCTGCGGTACCGGGGTCGGCACGGAAAACCCGAAGCGGCTATAGAAGGGTTGCCGGTAGGTGCTCTTCCAATTGTTGTATGCGCCTGTGTCATCCGTGCTCTGGAGCAGTTGCGAACGCTGGAAGATCCGAAACGTGGTGAGCTCACGGCAAAAGTTGCAAAATCGATTGACACGCAACGTCAGGCTACCCGAACCGCACCAAGCTTCGCCGTTGTCGTGAGTGCCGTTCATCTGACATTTGAGCTCTGAATGATAGCCACGCTGCGGCCGGCCGAAGGCGCCGACCAACTGTGCCGTATTATTGATGCCTCGCCCGGCGAGTAAGTGAGCCCAGGGCAAATCATCGCACTTGTTCGTGGGGGCAACGTTCAACAGCGGGTTTGTCCTGGTCGTGGTGTTGTCATTCTCGATGTATTCGTCATACACGTTGGAGAACGCGTGCGTGAATTCGTGCGCATGGCCGATTCCGAATGCACAGGACATACTGAGACTCCGATTGCTGGGATGAGGGCACGAAGACGTGTGCCCGCTCACGCCCGCCCGGCCGCGCTGCGGATCGAAGATCAGAACAGAGGCAACGAAGTTGCGTGAGGCTTCACGAGGCGGAAATGGAAACGCGTCGGGCCCCATGTCATCGAGCGCCTCCCACAGCGGTTTGGCAGCCTTGCTGGAGTTGGAACCAAAGGCCGTATCATTTCCGTCAGGGTGAGTATTGGAGGCTCGCGGCAAGAACCAAATTACGAAGGCCTCCCGGAACTTCGAGTATGGATCCAACGCGAAGATCTCTTGCAACCAGCGGTCTACATCATTGCTGGGTCGGTCCAGATCATGCTTTTCATGCTGGTGGAAGATGTTGATCTCTCCTGCCAGATAGCCCTCTGGGAGGAGCAGCACGTGCAACCGTTTCTCGAGCGGCACACGCGCCACGCGATTGCCTGTCAAGACATCGTCGAAGTCTCCTGAACCGAGCTCCTCGAGCACCCATTCCCCAGCCGGCTTGGCGCTCACTTCGTTCGAAAGCGGGCCCTCGCCAGCGCTGGTTACGGCGCTAATGGCGTAATAGTAGTCGGTACCGTTCGTCAACCCGCGGTGGACGTGGGCGGCGCCGCTTACCTTGATGAGCTGACCGTTCGCCGGAGTGACCCCGGGCGCGTTCGCCCAGTATACGTGATAGCTGGTGGCCCCGAGCACACGCGGCCACTCGAGACCCACCGTTCCGTTTGCGGCGAGCGCGGTGAGCTTGATCTGATTCGGGTTCACACCGCCTGCCTGGCCGCCGCTCCCCGCAGCGCCGCCCGATACGCTGCCCCCGGAGTTCATTCCGCCGCTCCCCCCTGACGTGCTCCCGCCGCTGGAAACCCCACCTGTGTTGCGGCCGCCTGTAGCAGCACCGGCGGTATTCTTGCCGGCTGTACCGCCTCCGCCTGCCATGCCTGCCGTGCCGCCTGCCAGCGTTCCTCCCGAGCCGGCGCCCCCAGCGCCGGAAACCGACTCATCAGGGTTGCCTGAGCAGGCTAGCCCCGGGCCCATCAACAGACTCCCAGCTGCGAGTAGCCACGACCATGAATAAATCAGCGCGATAGAACGACGGGTGAGCATTGGAATATCTCGGAATCGCAACTCTCAAAGACAGAACCAACTCGTGTCGTGTCCCACAAGTCGTGATGGCTGGGTCCGAGGCTCTGGTGCTCGGTGACGAGCTCGAGCCTCGAACTGCTGAAGGTGAGCATAAGCTCGCGGCAAAGCCCGACTGGGTCGGCTACTTCATACGCAAAAATATTAAGTAGTGCTGCGACAGTTCGCTCGCGAGCAAACCCGGATTATCGCGTAAAATACAGTGCCGTGACGCGCCGGAATGGGCTCATCGAGAAGCCCTTTCAGAATCTTACGGTTCAATACGCTGAGCCTTGCCCAGCCCGTCGCGTGTACGCTGAAATATTACGGCCCGGCATAGGTGAGCAACGCCGGCGCTCAGGAGCTCGGTCGCGAGCGAGTTCGAACGCTGAAAGTGCGATCGAAGAGGCGCACCCGGCGCATCAGTAAATCGGAGAGGAACACCACGATCGCGCCGAGAA
Source organism: Anentome helena (assembly GCA_009936545.3). NCBI lineage: Eukaryota > Metazoa > Mollusca > Gastropoda > Neogastropoda > Nassariidae > Anentome > Anentome helena. The sequence continues at coordinate 13,447 of WUUA03199201.1, forward strand.
TGAGCGGTTTCCAGAGCTCACGCTGGGCCTCCACGAATTCGCCGCCCGCTTCGAGCACGTGCTCCGGCCGAGGATCGAGCTGCCCGCCGCCCGCGGCTGCAGCGCGAGCCAATCGCTCGATGTCCGGCTCGAAGCTCGCGTATTCGGGTGGGTAAGGATAGGTAAGGTGGCCACGCGCGACTGTAACGAGCTCTGGCTCGGTGTCTTGGGTGCGGTACTGCTCGGCGCGCAGCAGGAACGCACCGTATTCATGCAGCGCGAAGCGCGCCTGGTAGCGCCCCGGCGCGACCTGCCTGAGCGGAAAATCCCGGCGCTGATGGCTATTGCCGGGCCCGACTACGGAGAGCTCGGACTTCAGCCCGTTGTCGAAACGTTCGTCAACGGTGAAGGCATCCAGCGTCACCTCGGCCATGCCGCCGCTGACCTCGGCGCGAAGCTCGGCCTCCTGGCGCTGATTTTTGCGCATGTGCTCGCGCACGAGTTGGCCCCAGAACTTGGGAAATGCAGCCCAGCGTGCGAAATCTACGGACCAGCGGCTCTTGACGTCGCTGGTCCAGGCTAGCGCCCAGCCGAGGCCCGCGTGCCAACGCGCCAGCAGCGGGTCGCCCGTTTCGCTCGCCAAGATCAGATCTGCGGGTGCGGGCTTGAGCTCCGTGGCCACGTAGCCTCGGAGCAGCGGCGCGCTGGAAATCGGAACGTCTTTTAGAAAATCTGCGGCGCGTACCAGGCGTATTCCAAACCAGTCCTCGACCTCGGATTTCTTGGCGATCATCTCCGCCTCGCGGGTGAAGATGCGCGGCAGGCTGTTGGGGTCGGGCACGGCGTGAAAGCGCCCGCCGCCTGTATCGGCCATGCCGCGCAGGAGCTCCTGATTGGCGCCGTCACCGAGGCCGACGGTGGTGAGCGTGATCGAGTCCGCGATCATGGCACCTACCAGATCCTTGAGGCCCTGCGTGGGGGCTTGCCCGTCCGTCAGCAAGATCACGTGTTTCTTGCGCGCCTGCACCACCGCCAAGTCTTGATAAGCCATGTCCAGGCTGGCAAAGATCTCGGTGCCGCCTCCAGGCTGGATACGCTGAATGTCGTTCTGAATCCGGTTGCGGTAGCGCGCCGGTTGGGCCTTCACGTAGCGCACCGGTGTGGAGTCGAACGCGATCACCTCGATGAGATCATCGCTCTCCAGCGTGCTCAGGGTGGCCTTGCAGGCTGCTTTGGCCATCTCGATCGGCAACCCGGTCATCGAGCCCGAGCGATCGATGACCAGGGCGATGGCGACGTCGGGCATCTGCTTGTGGCGCTCGCCGTCCATACGCACGGGTAAAAGCCGCTCTAGGCTGGAGCGGGACCAGCCGCCGAGACCAAAACCCGCTTCGCCCCCGGCGAACAAAAAGCCCCCACCCAGATCGCGCACGTAGCTCTCGATCAGCGTTTCCGCGTTGCTGCTGAGCGCCTCGCGCGGCGTATCGGACACGACCAAAAAATCGAAGTGCTCGAGCTCGGCGAGTGAACCTGGAAATGCTTGTGGGCTTCGGACCTCTACATCGTATTGCTGGGCGCGGAGCGCAGCCGCGAGCGGAGTATCGCGCCCTGGTTCACCTTCCACGTACAGCACCGAAGGCCGGCGAGGGACGTCGAGCGTTACGCTGTATACATTGTTGTCCTGGAAACGGTCTTCACCGCTCGGTGAGAGCGTCAGACGATAGGTCACCTTGCCCCCCACCCGCACCACGGAGCGAAACGTCACAGCGCTGCGACCCGGCGCAAGCTCGAGCTCGCGCCGAGCATAGAGCCCATTTAGGATGTCGTCTTGAAAGAGTTCGACGCGAACTTTGCTGGGGCGGGTGGCATAGAGCTCGGCGGGGAGGTTGACAGGTTCCCCGATCTTGACCTTGTCGGACACGGCCAGATTGCGAATCGATACTTCGCCGGGCGGCGGAAGCCGGTATGCAACCGTGAACAGCCGCATACCGCGCGCCCTGGCACGGCTGGCTTCAGCGAGTAGATCGCCTTCGGTTTCGATGCCATCACTGAACAACACCGCTCGTTTCAGGCAGTGCGCGGGCAGCAGCCCGTAGCCGAGTTCGAGCGCGGCTTGGAGATTAGTCCCAGCCACGCGTTCTGCTACCTGTCCGGGGCGAGGCGCGGGCTGCGCGGCGCGGCGCAACGCCTCTGGGCTCGGCAGCGGGGCGTTTGCGCTGGGAAGCTCGACGCGCGCGGGCCGTTCGGCAAAAGCCACGAGCAAGAGCTCCGCCTGCGGTGTCGCTTCTGCGGCTGCTCGCAGCGCTGCCACATCCACGCGCGCTCGATCGAGCGCGGCGTCGGAGACCGATTCGCTCACATCGAGCAGGGCCAGCGTACAAACTCGAGTAGCAGGCTCCGTGATGTGCAGCCCGCTCAGGGACAGCGCGAGCAGAGCCAGAAATACGAGGCGCAGGCCGAACGAGAGCACGCGCTGCGGCACCGGGAGATCGGCCAGCGATTGCAGAGCTGCCCACAGCAAAAGTGGGATTACACAGACGAGCGCGAGCCGGTTGGGCTGAGAAATCGCTAGGTCGTGACCCA
>WUUA03209100.1:0-15959 GCA_009936545.3 Anentome helena
ACGCGACGCGTGCCCTCCGAGATCGATCAGCCCATCCTCACACACTCAATGGCGTTCGCCGCCGGCCAGTTGGAGCCCGCCGACGGCCCTGCTGGTGCCGTCCCAAGTAGTGTTTGGCACCGCCGCGGGCTCCTGATTGATGCCGAAGAGAACCTGAAAGTCGTTGCCGAGCTGATGGCAACTTACGAGCGGCTTTTGGGGCCGTATCCCTGGCAACGTTACTCCCTGGTGCTTGTGCCCGAGCTCATAGGTATGGCGAATGCCACCATTACGTTTGGGCAAGAAATGCATGGCCAAGGGCTGGTATCGTTCGGGTTCAATGCTCATGAGCTCGCCCATCAGTGGTTTGGCAACTGGGTTGACATAGAGACCTTCGATGATCTTTGGATCAAGGAAGGGCTCGCGGAAGTGCTCGCCACTGAGGCAGAGCGCAGTCAACGAGATCGAGAGCAACGCGGTAGGCTCTTCGGAAGCGACTTTGCCTTTCAACCATCCGACGCGATCCGTGACGTTACGCTCAAGGGCCGCGCCAAACATACTACCGGCCCCCACGCGCGTGCAGCAGGGCTTATCACGCAAATCCGCGCACGTGTAGGCGAGGCGAGTTTCTGGCAATCTTTGCGGCAGATGTTGAGCGAGCACGCGCTCGGGGCTTTGAATATGGCTTTGAATAGTGAGAGCTTTATCCGGAGCTTCGCGCTTCGCGAAAATGAGGTGCAGAGGATTCTGAACTCGCTCGAGGCACACACGGCTCCGGTACTGAAAGCGAGCCAAGCACCCCGAGATTGGGGCAGCGTCATCACGCTAGAGCTCAGCGATCGAACCGAGACTCTTCTGGCCCCGATCGATGTCGTCGTCGTAGACGAGCGTGGCCGGGTAGCAGAACACATCCTGACGAGCCTCGAGCCGCTGGTGGTGAGCGTCCCTTCCGGCGGCTATCTTGCCCTGGATGAGCGAGATATTCATCCGGTTTGGACATCAGCATACGGCTTGGACCGAGCTTCGCAGCAGGCGCTTGCTGCCTGGTTGATACCCTCCGCGCTCCCGGCGCTGCGGGCTTTCGTGAGCCGCTCCGCCGCGCACCAGGAGCGCGCGCTCAAAGCCGGCTTACTTGCAACAGAGCCTGAGCTCTTTCGGGCTCTGCACGAGGAGCTCGATTCGACGCTCGCACAAACTTACGCTGAATTGAGCGGCTGCGCGGCGCTTCGGTCATTGCCGGCCGGCGAAGACCCCTCTGCATGGTGGGGTATTCTGCGGGAGCTCTTGGGGAGGCCCGCCAGAATACTCACGCTCTTGAACTATGCCAGGTGCGGCACGGACGTGCCTCGAACCTTCTGGCCGGAGTTTTCAGAGCTTGCAACGCACCTCGGTGCGCATAATGCCGGCAGGTTCGAATACCTCGCCTATTTCGACTACGGAGCGGGTCCGAGCTTCGAGGTATTGTCGCGCGTGGCGACTGAAGCGCCGAGCTATAGGCTGCGAGACATCGCGCTCTGGCGCTTGATTGTTCAGACTGATCCGGTCCTTGGTTACGCGAGGATATTACCCGAGCAAATCGAAATCTGGCGGGTATTCTTCCGCGCTCGCTTTCCGGAAGCGACGTCGTTCGATCGAGTTTACGGCCTGTGCAAAGCCGGCGTCGCTGGGCTTGCAGACAACGAAGCTGTCACGCTCTGCGCGCAGAAGCTCTCGATCTTGACGTCCGCACCCGAATTGCAGCAGGAAGTTATCTGCAACGTCCACGCGCTTGCTGCCGATCGTCACGACGTCTGGGTTTCGTTCCAGCGTGCCGCACAACCCTGGGATGCATTGAGTCCAGAGGCGCAGCAGCTGCTCGCGGATCCTACGAGTTGCCCAGGGCGATTGCAGCTACCGGGCAGAGGCCAAGGATTTGTGCTTGGCGCTGGACAAACGCTTGTGCGATGCCCACGAATGGGAAGGGGCTTGCGCCGGTGCGGTACTGCCGGCCGAGAAGGAGTACAACTGGGGACGGCCTCGGATCATCCAAAAAATACTGCATAACCAGAATCGAGAGCTCGTCTGGGCATACGGCAAAACTAAGGACCACAGCCGCTGCGCCACGGGAAGTCAAAAAAGTACCGGCTGCGTCACCGGCGGTTGGAATGTTTGCGGTTCCAACACTTACCCGGCCGGCGCCTTTCCAGATTGCGTGAGCCCGTTCGGCGTCTACGACCTCCACGGCAATGCCGCCGAGCACATGAATTTGCCGCTGGAATGGGCTGAACTTGCCAGCCGCGGGGGCTACGGTGAGACCGAAATGAAGGGAAGTTGGTTCATTTTTGGAAGCCTGGAAGCTCACGAAGACGATTGCCGCTTTCGTGCTCCGGATTGGCATGTGACCCGGGTCGATGATCCGAAGAGTCATCACAACTATCACCTGGGCTTCCGTTGTTGTAAGGACGTGCGTCGCGAAACGAACCTCCCACACCCAGAGAACGCACAGTGATTCGTCTACATATCAACGTCGATCACGTGGCTACCGTAAGAAACGCTCGGGGCGCCGCTTACCCGGACCCGGTGCTCGCCGCCGAGCTCTGTGAATTGGCTGGCGCCGACGGCATCACGGCGCACTTGCGCGAAGACCGTCGACACATTCGCGATGAGGACGTTCTAAGGTTACGCAGGTCGCTGCGCACGCTGCTCAACTTGGAGCTCGCTCCCAGTGATGAGATGCTGGCCATCGCCGAGCGCGTGCGGCCGGATGTCATCACCCTAGTGCCCGAGCGCCGCGAAGAGCTCACCACCGAAGGCGGGCTCGATCTGGGTCGCGCGCGCACGCAGGTCGAGAAGGCGGCGGCAATGTGTGACAAAGAGCAGCTCAAATTGAGTGTGTTCATCGCGCCCGATGAGGAGCAAATCCGGCTTGCGCGCGAGCTCGGCGCCAAGCAAATCGAGCTGCACACCGGCGAATACTGCCATGCAACCGGAGTGCCTCAGCGCACCGAGCTCGAGCGCTTGGCTCGCGCCGCCGAATTCGGGCGCCACCTGAATCTCGAGGTGGCCGCTGGCCATGGGTTGACGCGCGCCAACGTGGCGGCCATCGCCGCGGTGCAGGGCATCGAAGAGCTGAACATCGGCCATTCCGTGATCGCCGACGCGTTGCTCATAGGTCTAGACCGCGCGGTGCGCGACTTGCGTGCCGCCATCGAACGCGGACTTTCGGGGCGCTGCACATCTCTGGGGTAAGCGCATGTTGCCGGTACTGACTCGCGAGCAGGTACGCGCTTTCGATCGGCGCGCCAGTGCCGAGTGGGGTGTTCCCAGTCTGCTGCTGATGGAGAACGCGGGGCGCGGAGCTGCCGAGCACATCTTGCGCGATCTGGCGACGCACGGGCCCCGGCGCCCGGCAGAAATCGCGATTGTCTGCGGCACCGGCAACAACGGCGGGGATGGCTTCGTCGTCGCGCGGCGCCTGGCTACGCTGGGCGCCATACCGCGGGTATTCTTGCTCGGTGCGGTCGCAGAGCTTTCAGGCGACGCGCTCGCTCAATACCGAGCCTTCGTCGGCTGCGGGGGCGCGCTCCAGGTGCTCTCGGGTCACGATTTCACGCCGCTCGAGCGCGCGCTGCACACGGCTGACGCCGCGGTGGACGCCGTGTTCGGTACCGGGCTTGCCCGCCCTATTCAAGAGCCCGTTGCTGGCGCCATCATGCGCCTCAATCGCGCGCAGCTGCGCCGCTACGCGCTGGACATGCCGTCCGGCATCGACGCTGATTCCGGTGAGGTGCTGGGCTGCGCCGTGCAGGCACACGTAACACTGACGTTCGCGGCGCGGAAGCGCGGGCTCGTTACACCGCAGAGCCGCGCCTATACGGGCCGCGTCGAGCTGATCGATATCGGCATTCCAGCGACTGAGCTCGAAGCTCTCGGCGCCCACGCCGGGCTGCTCGAGGCCGCGGACATCGCGCGTTGCCTGCGGCCGCGGCCAGCGTCCGCCCATAAAGTGAGCTCCGGAAAAGTCCTGGTCATCGCCGGTTCACCGGGTAAGGTTGGGGCGGCGTTGCTCGTGGCTCAAGGGGCGCTACGCGCCGGCGCAGGGCTCGTAACGCTGGCGGCCCTGCCCGAAGTCGCGAGCATTTTCGAGCAACGGGTATTGGAGGCGATGACGGCGCGTATCGAGCGTGCGGATCTGCGCGCCTCGCTCGGCCCGTTGTTGGAGCAGGCCGACGCCGTAGCGATGGGGCCCGGGCTTGGGCTCGACGCGACGGCACGCAGCATCGTCGACGTGGTCGTATCCCAGTTTTCGGGGCGGCTCGTGCTGGACGCTGATGCGCTGACCTTATTCAAGGGCCGAGCTTCCGAGCTCCAGGGGGCACCCGCCGCGAAGATCCTGACGCCGCACCCCGGTGAAATGTCACGCCTGCTCGGCATTACCAGCGACGAGGTGGAGCAGAATAGGTTCTCTGCCGTCGAGCGAGCAGCGACGCTGACCGACAGTGTGGTTTTGCTCAAGGGGGCCTATACCCTCGTCCAGTCCCCATCCCAGCCAGCACGCATCAACCCGACAGGCTCGCCGGTGCTGGCAACCGGCGGAACGGGGGATGTGCTGTGCGGTATCGTGGCAGCGTTCGCCTGTCACTTAGAAGCCGAGCACGCGGCATACACGGGAGCCTACGTTCACGGTTTGGCCGCCGAACGTTGCGCGGCAGCGGCGGGGCTCGATCGTGGAGTTCTCGCGCATGAAATCGCGGATGCGGTTCCCGCAGCGCTTGCCTCCCTGTCAGCCGCCAGGTCCGGCCTGTCAGTTTGACAGTTTGCGCGGCTGAGGCCCCACTAAATTCACGCAAATTTCGAGAGATCTTCGAAGAAGACGCCTTGGCATACGGCTTGCGAAGGGAGGGACGAGGTTCGGGATGGCGATCTCGTCTTCGATGAATTTTTTTGCAACTGATTTTGGATATCAGGTGCCTTCCATCGGGATTCCTGGCGATGGAAGCGCACCTGAGCTTTCACGGCGTCTGATGGAGATGCTGCCTGCGCTTCGGCGCCGGGCTCGCTCGCTGTGTAAACGTGCGGAAGATGCCGAAGATCTCGTTCAAGATACCGTGGTGCGTGCCCTCGAATTCGAAAGCAGTTATCGGCCGCACACTCATCTGCGCGCATGGTTGCTGCAAATCTTGTTTAGCATCTTCGTGATGCGCTATCGCAGGTCGCGCCGGGAACGAAAGATCTTGTACAAACTCGAGCAGGATCCGTGCGCTTGGGTGCGCAATGAATATGGCCCCGTGGATCGAAACTTGGGGTCGACCTTGTCCGCGGCTTTGGAACATTTGCCCGAACACTTCGGGGTCGTGGTGCGCTTGGTAGATCTCGAGGAGCTGGCGTACAAAGACGTTGCGACGAAGCTCAACATTCCGGTGGGCACGGTCATGAGCCGGCTGTTTCGCGGCCGTCGCATCTTGGCCGAGCAGCTCTTGAGCTCGGAGCGGCGCTTGAGCGCGGCGGCTTGAGGCAGCCGGGTGCTCGCCGCGACTCACAGAAGCTCGACACTGCCGGCCATCACAGCCAGCGTTTGCCCATCAGTTTTGCATAGGAGTAGGCGCCCTGCCGCGTCGATTCCGCGCGCCGTGCCGACTTGCCCGTCAATGGCGATCTTTCGATCGAACAGTGCGTCGTGCTGAGCAAGCTCGGCGCTAAAGCTCTGAATCCCGTGCTCGAAGTATTGCGCGGCGCGCTGTTCCAAGTTGGCGAGCACGTCCAAGAGCAGCGCCTCGCGCTCGAGGTCGGCGCTGCCAAGGAGCTTCAGCGAGCTACCAGGGGTGCGCAGGCCAGCCGGAAATTCGCAGGCGAGCACGTTGATTCCGATACCTACGACCAGCGCCAAGAGGCGCGATCTGCGAGCCTGGCTCTCCAATAGGATGCCCGCGACCTTGCCGCCGTCGACCCAAACGTCATTAGGCCACTTGAGCTTGACCGGGCGCGAGATGCGTGCGGCCAGCGCGTCGCGCACCGCCACACCTACGGCCAGCGTACTGGCGAAGGCGCTCTCGAGCGCCGCCTCTGGCCGCAACAGAACCGAGAATAGTAGGTTTTCACGGGGTTTCGAGAGCCAGGGATGCCCGCGCCGCCCCCGGCCCTGGCGCTGGTACTCGGCGCCGAAAACAGCGCCTGCCGCTGCTCCGGTGCGCGCTGCCGAAAGCGCGTCATCATTGGTCGACAGCGTTTCTGCGCGCCAAATCAAGGGGTCTCCAAGCTGTACACGGCGCGCTTCGCGGAGCGCTGCGAAACGCGCCGTGTCGAACGGGCGGAGCTCGCTCTCGCTCATGCGCCGTGCGGCACGCCCAGACGTTCGAGGTCGAGCCCGATGTCTGCCGCCGGTGCGGAGTGCGTCAGCGCGCCTACGCTGATGACGTCAACGCCGGCCGCGGCCAGCAGCGTGATGCGCTCCAGCGTTACACCGCCCGAAACTTCGATGGTAGCCCGTCCAGCCACGCGCCGCACCGCCTCCGCCACTTCGCCTGGCGCAAAATTATCGAGCATGATGATATCGGCGCCGGCATGGAGCGCGGTCTCGAGCGCCGTGAGCGACTCCACTTCGATTTCGATCCGGCTTGTGTGCGGCGCGTAGGCCCGCGCCCGCTCTATGGCGGCGGCAATGCCGCCAGCGGCTTCGATATGGTTGTCCTTGATCAGGATCGCCGAACCCAGATCATTGCGGTGATTGTGGCCGCCGCCGACGCGCACCGCGTAGCGCTCGAGCGCCCGTAACCCGGGCGTCGTTTTCCGGGTATCCGTGATGCGTGTCTTCGAGCCAGGAGGGAGCGCGCCCACGTAGCGCCGCGTGAGGCTCGCGATGCCGCTCAGCCGCTGCGCGAAGTTCAGCGCGGTGCGCTCCGCCTTGAGCAGTGAGCGCGCCGCGCCTTCCACCAGCCAGAGCGTGGCGCCAGCCTCGGCCTGCGCGCCGTCCGGGAGCAGGCGCTCGACGCGCACCCCGGGATCGACCCGATAAAAAACACGCGCAAAAATCTCACCCCCGCAAACTACCAGCGGCTGATGCGCGACGGCCCGCGCAACGGCCCGCGCGTCAGCGGCCACCGTGGCATCGGTGGTCAGGTCACCACCGGACAAATCTTCGGCGAGCGCGCGCTGGACCCAGTTATCGAGAAATAAAGGAGTTGTCACCGCGAAAGACCGTAGCTTTGCGCCAGGTAAGACGCAAAGACGTTGCATAGGGCATGGAAGATCACGCCAGCGCCGATGCCGCCCGTGCGTGCTCGTAGCCAGCCGAATACCAGAGACGGGAAAAATACGGCGAGGCGATGGGGGTGAAACTCGGTGAGCAGGTGACCGAGCGCGAACACCGCACTGGTGAGCACCACACCTGCCCCTAGGTACGCCCCGAAGACCTTGAGGCGAGGCCGCCAAAGGTCATCGTATGCGGTCTGCACATAACCGCGGTAGAATGCCTCTTCCGGCAGGGCGATGACCAGGACGTTGCCTGCGAAGTCATCCAGCACTCGAAGCAGCGGCGCTGACGCAAAGGGAGTGCTTACGCGCCACCAAATTTTGAACCCGAACCAGAACGCGGGGAAGAAGATCAAGGCCATCAGCAGTGCCCAGCCGAGCGCACTGCCGAGGGCACGCAGCAGGCGCGTTTTGGCGAGCGGTTCGGGTTCGAGTAGACCCCCAAGCGATAGCCCGTAGTGACGGATTTTGTCCGAATCCCCGCGCAGCACCAGCGCGTAAGCGGCGCCCAAGAACGTCAGGCCGACACCAGTTGTCACCAGATTATCCGGCAAGGTGTACGTCAGCGCGGTGACTAGCAGCGTGATTCCAAGTGAGACGCTCAGTGTTTGCAGGGCGGCCGAGAAACGCACGGAGCGTGAAAATGAGTTCATAGGCAGGTCTACTCAGGGACTGCGGGACCTCGGTTACCCGAGAAAATTGCGATAGTATGAGAAGTGCGGATTCAAGGACCGTATCTCTCCCCGCGCCGCCCACATTGGGTTAGTTTCGGCGGGCGATTGTGGTGAGCTCAGCGTAAGCCAACATGGCATACGTTAGCTTACATCCGCCGTGAGGACCTATGCTGCGATCCCAAGAGCCTAAACCCACTTCGACGTTTCCGATGCATCAGCCCTCGCCCGAGGTGCAAGTCGCGAAGTGGCCGCCCGACAACAACTTCCCCCCGGCTTCCCCCCCCGCAGGGGGCGGCTACGCCTTGGGCGGCGGTGGCTTCGATCCCGGTGACGGCAACTTCAAGAAGGGTCGCTTCAAGCCGGTTGCAGTGCTGGTTGGAGTGCTGGCAGCCGCGGGGCTCGCCGCTTTTCTGTTCATCGGGGTCAAGAAGGATGCAGAGAAGCTCAGCATCGAGCAGGGCGAAGAAGTCAAGAAATCGATCTTCGTGCTGCCCAAGGAAGAGCAGATCGCAAAATGGCGGGAGTGGGCTGCCAGCGAGCAGAGCGCAGAGGTCCGAGCCGAGGCGCTCAAGCAGTTAGCCTGGGCCAAGGATCCGGAAGGGGTCAAGTTTTGCGTCACGGCGCTGGGCACACCCTCCGAAGCGCTGCAGGGCATGGCGGCGACCGCGCTCGCCGAATACGGTAAACCGCTCGGCGAGCCCGCGAAAGATGCCTTGCTGGCGGCGTTGAAGACGGCCGGACCGGGCGCCAAACCGCAAATCGCCTGGGCGCTGGTGGTGCTGGGCGATGCGCGCGCCTTCGACGAGGTCATGACTCTGTATCGTCTCGGGCACCTGTCCAAGGTCTCGCGCCTCGGGGGCGGTGTGGCGTTCGATCCGAACCGGATTGTAGCGCTCATCAGCCTGGATAAGCTCGCAAGCCTCGCGGGTGACGATAGCGCAGCGGTGCGGCAGCTGGTCGCTACCGTGCTGTCTCAGAACGCCGAACCCAAATGGACCGACGTGCTGATCAAGCTGGTGCAGGACAAAGATCCCGAGGTAGCGCGCCAGGCGGCACCCGGACTCGGCAAGATCGGTGACACCAAGGCGCGCGAGCCGCTGATTGCGGCGTTGCGCACGGCCGACAAGGACAGCCGCGAGAAGTTCTTGGAGGCGCTGCGCGACGGTGTGGGGACCGAGGGGCTCGTGCTGGCGCTCTCGGCCGTGGCTCAGAACGACGAGAAGCTCGCCTGGTACCAGACGCGTCAGGTGTTCGACAAAGTCGCCGGTAAGCTCGAAGAGGGCGGCGTCGGTCTGAATGATCCGCGCGGCGGCAACGCGCTGCACGCGTTCATCGAAAAGAAGCCGCACATCCATTTTCAGACTCGGGCCGCCGTTGCGCTGGCTCAGATCGGTGACCTCCGCGCGGTGCCCACGCTGGCCAAGCGCCTGCGTATGGATCCGCTCAAGATCTACAGCGATCAACACGACTGGGAGATGGAGCTCAAGCGTGACGACAAAGAGCGCGTGATCGCTGCGCGTATGCTGGCGGATTTGGCTCTCGTCAACCCCGACAAACGAGCGCTGATCGCCGAGCAGGCCGAAGACGCGCTGATGTTCTGGCTGCACGAGCTGCCCTCGCCGCACGCCAATGGGCTGCGAGCGCTGGCGGCCATGGGCTCCAAGAAGGATTTGGAGGCGCTGCGCAAGTGGTCGAATCCGAAGCTCCCGCTGCCCAAGGAAGGCCAGCAGCCGCCGATGCCCGAAGAGTGGGTGGTGGCACAAAGCGCGTTGCGCTACGTCGGCTGGCTGAAGGACGACAAGTCCTGGGGCGTGCTCGAGAAGGCGTTGAACCGGCGGCCCAAGGAGCTCGACGTCACGATGGACGGGTTGATGGCGGGCGGCTTGGCAATCCTGGGCATGACCGTGCGGGCGCTGGGTGTGGGGGCGTCCGATGGCTTCTCGGAATGGCGCGACCACCGCGCCTACAAACAGCTCCTCGAGTACATCGAGGAGGCGAAGAATAACGAGCAGTCGCGCATGAGCGCTTGCGCCGCGCTGGCTTGGGTCGCGAACAAAGAAGATTTCGCCGAAATCACCAAGAAGATCGAAAAGTATTCTGGGCTCGAGAAATCCGATCAGGTGCGCCGCGCCTGCCTGCTGGAGGCTCTGATCCAACGCCCGGTGCCCGGTATCGCGGCGACGTTCTTGCCGTTGATGACGCCGGAGGCGTCCGTGGAGACACGGCATCAAGTGGCGCGCGCCATTGCCAAGGCGGGTTTCGACAAGACCATCGAGGGCAAGCTGTTCGAAATGATGAGCAATGACGCGCTGATGAACGACGCCGCGCTAGCCCTGATTCTAGGTGGAGATGCAGATACCGCGTCGCGAGCCGTGGCGCTCTACGCCGACAAGCGCAAAGAGGCCCTGGACGAGCTTCAGGAGCTTTGGTTCCGAAGCTTCGGCTACTGGTCGACGGAAGACCTGGAGGCAGGGCTGCTGTTCAAGTACGTCGAAAATGCCGAATCCATTGGCCGGCTCTCGATCCGCCAGACACAGCAAGAGTGGGCCAAGGCGCAGCTCATGAAGCAATTCGAGAATCTGATCTACGACAACGGCCCGCACTCATTCACGCGTGTTGCGCTGCGCGCGCGGCTCTTACAGATGGCGAAGGGTTCTGACGCTCCGAAGCGTGAAGGTGCGATCCGTACGCTCAAATTCCTGAAGGAGCAGGGCGTGCTGCTCGCGTTGCGCGACGAGTCGGGGCCGACCGGGGAGCTCGCTCGTGCCGCGTACTTCGAGCTGATGAATCCGAAGTTCGCCTCTGGGGTAAAGGAGTTCGAGAACGAGAAGAAATGATGGGCTGCGAGCGAGTTTCGAGGCTCCTGCTCCGGCTCACATGCGTGCTCGCGTTGAGCTGCGCCGGGCGCCCTGTGACGGACGCGGCTCAACCGCCGGTGCCCGAGCCAAAGCTTTCGCAAGCCGTACCAGGGCTCCGCCGGCAAGCCTGCGTCCCGTCGGGGCCCGAGCTCTGTTTCAATGCGATTGACGACAATTGCAATGGCCTGATCGATGAAGGATGCGGGGTCCGGACAGGTTTAGTGCAGTTCGTTGCTGCTTGGAATTCGCCGCGAGCGGACGTCGATCTCCGGGTACTGGATCCCAACGCAGAATTGGCAGAGGTCGGTCGAAAAACGCGGAGCGGCCTGATCAAGGAACAAGACTGTCCAGGCCGGAATAACGATTGCCACGGGCAAAATTACGAGAACGTATATCTCGAGGATGGCGAACCTCCGCAAGGGACCTACAAAGTGCGCGTCAGGCTGGAGGCCCTGTCCGGCGAAGCTCCACCAGTCGAAGTGACGCTCGGGGCACGCATTGGTCAGAGGACGTATGAAGCCCGGTTTTTCCTGGAATCTCCCGAGGCTGAGCAACAATTCGAGTTTCGCTTGCAGTAGCCGAGGCACGTAGGTTGAGCTCACCCCAACCGCCGGCCCTCGCCGAAGCGAGCGGCCAGTTGGGTTTTGCTTGCAGTAGCCCGGACCCTGCCGGGTGCTATGGTTCGATGGTGAAGCGAACGGCACGCCGGGTGCCGGGAGATCGAGAATATGGGATCATTCAGCGCTATTCACTGGCTCATCGTCGTCCTGGTGATCCTGCTTTTGTTCGGTCCGGGCCGCTTGGCTAGCGTTGGCAAGGGTTTGGGTGAGGGGATCCGGTCCTTCAAAAAGGGGATCTCCGAGGATCCACCGCACAATGAACCGCACAATGAGGCGAAGGACGACCCGAAGCAGCTTCCGGAGAATCGCAGCAGCTAACTACCGGGCGGCCTGGCAGTTGGCGGTGCTGTGAGTGAAGCCTAATTGCGTAGCGTTCGCAGAGGCTCAGGCAGCTGATTGCGTTCGTGACGTTTCCAAGGCGTTGTGGCGAGGAATTCGATCCCAATCCTCGCCCTCGAAATCAACGCGACTGAAGCTTGTGAGTGATCTGGCCGTCTGCCGGCCTTACTGCGTGCTGGGAGTCGCTCGGCTGGCGCGATAGCCGCGCAGAATTTCGATCGCTGCCGGCAAGATGCTCAGGAAGATGATGGCGAAGATGACCAGATGAAACTGGCGTTTTACAGCCGGTATGTTGCCGAATATATAGCCCGCGGGAATGAAGAGGGCGACCCAGGCCAGTGCGCCGATGACATTGAACGAGAAGAAACGCCGGTAACTCATGCGGCCCACGCCCGCCACGAAGGGCGCAAAGGTCCGCACGATGGGGATGAAGCGCGCGATGATGATGGTCTTGCCACCGTAGCGCTCGTAGAAGCGCTGGGTGCGTATAAGGTGCTTTTTATTCAGAAATAGCGACGTCTCGCTATAAAATACTTTGGGCCCCATGCGTAGCCCGACCGCGTAGTTGACCGCATCCCCGAGCACTGCCGCAATGATGAGCAGCGGCGTGATCACCCAAACGTCGAGTGCGGCACCTTCGATGGCGCACAGCGCACCCACTGCGAACAACAAAGAGTCACCCGGTAGAAAGGGCGTGACCACCAACCCCGTCTCGGCAAACACGATCAGGAACAGCAGCAGGTATAGCCACCCTCCCATGCTGTTCGACCATTGTGCGAGATGTTGGTCAAGGTGAGTGATGATGTTCCAAAAGGCGAGTAGGGCGTCCAAGCAGATGCTCCTAGACTTGGGGGTGGGGGGCAGCGAGCTTTGGCTTTTAACTCGAAATGGTCGCGGGGGCGAGTAGGGCAATGTCGCAAACGTGAGCTCGCGAAGCTATTCGGCGCATCCCGCGCCAAATAGGGACGGCCGCGGAAAAGCGTCGAAAGAGCGCGCGAGTCAGGCTACGCTTTTTTGGCGAACGTGGCAGAAGTCTTGGGTCGGATCGCAGCGCCAGCCGAGGACTCCCCGCGCGGGCCTGATGTCGTGCACGGGATTCGGGTGCAGCCCGAGTGGCTTACCGCGGGCAGAGTCGTCGAGTTCGAACTGCCGCGCAACCTGACCTGCGCCTCATGCCGAGGGGGTGGCTGTGACCGCTGCAATCGCGCTGGCGCCGTGACGCTGCGAGAGCGGGGCGAGCCGCCGGAGCTCGTGCAAGTGACCCTTCCGCGCTGCAGTATCGAAGGCCTTGATCAGCAGCCGCCGAGCGTCATGATCCGCATCCCGGAGCATGGTGGGCTGCCGGAGCAGGGCTCCGGGCTGCCGCGTGGTCTCCTGCTGCTCAAAGTTCTGAGCAGTCAAGAATCCGATCGGAGCGTACGCTTGGCCGCTCCTTCCGAAAAGCCGCTGCCCGCACCGGTTCCAACGCCCGTTCCTCAACGCATCTCCAGCGTGCGCGGTTCGCGCGTCCAAATCGTGTTGGTGGCGGTTCTCGTGCTGCTTTTATGGCTGGGGTTCCTCATCTATTTGCGGAGCCGAGGCGTCGGCTAGTTCAGCGATTTCGAACGTGCACCCTCCGCCCCCTCGCGAGTGGCATTCCGACGGGCTCCTCTCTACAGGCGGCACTCCGCCGTCTGAATGTTTTCGAGCCGAACCGCGCAACCGCGCCCCGCGCAGACAGTGGCGGTAATGCTCGGTCGCAGCGCTGCACCAAGGTGCTAGCGTTGCCGAGAGCTGATGGGTGAATGATGAATCCCGTGATTATGTCTTTGCTCCTGGTTGGGCTTTGGGGCTTCTTTTTTTGGAGCGCCACGCGCCGTTTGGCTCTGCTCCGAGTGGGGCAACCCACCTGGGAGTCACGCTTCGACCAATTGGGCCGCAGGCTCAAGGCGGCGATCGAGTACGGCGTCCTGCAGCGCAAGATGCGCTACTATTTCGCGGCCGGGGTCGCTCACCAGCTGATCTTCGTGGGCTTCGCTGTGCTTTTGCTGCGCACACTCGTGCTCTGGGGCCGGGGTTTTTCACCGGGCTTTCAGTTATGGATACTCGGTCCTGAGCCAGTGCTCGGAATCCCGCTCGGCGCCATTTACGGCTTCCTGAAGGACATTGTCGCCGCGCTCGTTCTAGTCGGGGTCTCCGTGTTCGTATACTACCGCCTGATCAAGCCGCAGCGGCGTATGACCCTATCCAGGGAAGGGCTGCTGATCCTAGGCATCATCGCGGCAATGATGCTCGCAGATTTCACGTATGACGGCGCCGGTATGGTTTTGGCGCATCGCTATGCGGGAGCCTGCCGGGGCGCCGCGCCGGAGACATGGTGTCCGTCGGCCGCGAACTTCGTCACGCCATTCGTGGCTGAGGCAGAAATCAGCTTTCATTTCGCCGAGCCCATGGGCTCCTTGTTGGCGCTCATCCTGTCGGGGCTACCGTCTGGCGTCGTTCATGTGCTCGGGCGAGTTGGGTTTTGGACCCATTCGACGCTGGTACTCGTGTTCCTCAATATCTTGCCGTACTCGAAGCACTTTCACGTCATCACGGCGATTCCCAACATTTTTCTGGGGGACATGACGCCCCGGGGCCGCCTGCGACCGCTGGCAGAGAACACTGAGGCTTTGATGGCCAAGGTCGAGAAGGCGAGCGAGGGCGATGATCTCATGGCGGCCCGCATCGGCTATGCTCGCATCGAGCACTTCACGTGGAAGGACGTGCTCGACTTTTTCACGTGTACGGAGTGCGGTCGGTGCTCGGACAATTGCCCAGCGACCATGACGGGCAAGAAGCTCAGCCCAAAGCACTTCACGCTGGACCTCCGCAACCATCTCTACGGGCGTGAGGGCGAAGTGCTGGCGGCCGTGAAGGGCGGGGACCCGAGCCCGCCTCCGGCAACTCTCGGCGCTTCCGAGCCAGGCGCCAACCCGGTGCAGGTATCCGAGCCAGCTGCCAGCCCCGAGCCCCAGGCGGCGCTGGCATCGGTCGGTGCCCCTCCGCCTGGCATCAAGCTCAAGCCGCTGAACCTGGTTCCTGAGGTGATTACGGAAGATGTACTGTGGGCTTGCACCACCTGCCGCGCGTGCGAGCAGCAGTGCCCTGTAAACATTACCTACGTCGATAAAATCGTGCAGATGCGCCGCCATTTGGTCGTGGTCCGCGGGGAGTTCCCGAGCGAGCTCAACAAGCCATTTCAGGGCCTCGAAACCAACGGCAACCCGTGGAATCTGGCGCGTGTCGATCGGACCGCCTGGACTTCGGGGCTCGCAGTGCCGACCTGCGCTGAGCGTCCGCAAGCCGAGGTACTGTTCTGGGTCGGCTGCGCGGCGAGCTACGATGATCGCGCCAAAAAGATCGCGCGCGCCACGGCGCAACTACTCAAGGCCGCGGGCGTTGAGTTTGCGATCCTCGGCGACGAAGAAACCTGCACTGGAGACCCCGCTCGCCGAGCCGGCAACGAATACCTCTTCAGCATGCTGGCGGAGACCAACGCCCAGACCCTGAACGCCTACCGCGAGCAGGGCGGCATTCGCACCATCATCACCACTTGCCCGCATTGTTTCAACACGCTGGCCCGTGAATATCCCGATTTCGGGGCCAAGTTCGAGGTGGTCCACCACACGGATTTCATGCTGGGCTTGGTGGCCCAGGGCAAATTGGTGCCGCGAGAGCCGGTGCGCGGGCGAGTCGCCTACCATGACTCTTGCTACCTCGGCCGGTACAACGACATCTATGAATCGCCGCGCGAGATCCTGCGTCGCATTCCCGGGCTCGAGCTGGTGGAGGTCGAGCATTTCAACCGCAGCCGCGGTCTGTGCTGCGGTGCGGGCGGTGCGCAGATGTGGATGGAGGAGCAAAACAACAACCGCGTGAATGTCAAGCGTACGCTTCAACTCCTCGACACCAAGGCACAAACCATTGCGAGCGCTTGCCCGTTCTGCATGACCATGCTGCGCGACGGCGTTAAAGCGCAGTCCCTCGAGGACGAGATCAAAAATTTGGATGTCATCGAGGTGCTGGCGGCGTCTTGCGGCCTGACCGATGAGCCCCGTACCAGTGCTACTGGAACAGCATAGGCTCGTTGTTCTGAAGTGCCTGCCAAGGACCAGCTCCAAAGGTACCGCTGGAGTGGGCCATCGTGGCGGAATGGGAGTATACTACCTAGCGACATGCCCCTCCCGTTCACCCAGCAGAGCCCGAGCGACAGCTGTTCCTCGAAAGCGCCCGGCAGGAAC
>WUUA03218996.1:0-15855 GCA_009936545.3 Anentome helena
ATAAAATCGTAAGCATATTAAAAAGGTCAAACATGAAATGCAATGACTGAAAACAGAAAATCAGAAATTAACAAATCAGAAATTAATATGAACAGTTACATAAAAAAAGCCTTATTACATTTACTAAAATAAAATAGTAATAATAATAATAATAAGACGAAAAAATAAGACAGAAAGATGTCAGCTTAATTGCCTAAGGTCAGGCCTATTTAAGCAGTACTGAGTGAGACCGACACCTGCATGGAGATTCAGAACGAAAGAGAAACAGAGAAGCCCCAGAATATAATTATGGCCTGTCCCTTCATTGAAGACCCTGTGGAGGAGGGTGCACGGATATTACAAAGAGCATTCAGACCACCAGCCCCAAGGGTCTTTAGGGACAGAGTAAACCCTCTTGCCTTCCCAGATGACTATCTGTGGGAGAGATACCGGTTCAGCAGACCCAGCATAGTCTACCTATGTGTTCTGTTGGAACCACACCTCAGCAAACCCACACGGCGAAGTCAACGCCTGACCACAGTGCAATCTGTCTGTATTGCACTGCGTTTCTTCGCCAGTGGGACATTCCTCTACTGTGTTGGTGATGCTGAGCATTTGGCCAAAGCAACCGTATGCCGTGAAATAAGGAGGGTATAGCTTGCTCTGAGGCAATTTTTGAACATTTATATCACCTTTCCTGGCCATCTACCAACACAGAGGATCAAGGAGACAATGTGTCACAAAGAAGCCAAGTACGTTGCTGGTAATAATGGGTAGTTGCTCACTTCACTCTTTGCTGACGGGGACCGTGGTGTGGTCACATCCTGCAACAAGGTCTATTGTTAATAAAATAGAGTTCTTCAGATTGCAAACATATCCAAACCATTTCACATTTGGGCTCCTGCATATCAGTGTCTGCAGATACTGTCTCTTCATCAACAGCCCTGGATGTACTGGGGCCATCAAACTGCAAAATGGGGAAAACTAAATCTGTTAAAGCAAGAGAAGATAGCATGACAGAATAGCCTGTAAACCAAAACCATGACTAACTTACACATGGGTCAGGAGTGTCTTGCACAAATGTGGCTGGGGGATCTAGCAGAACTAAACCATCTCCTCTCACTGCAGAGATGGGCATACCGACACTTATCAATTATCACAATTAGGAGACTGACACCTGGAGGGAAAGTAGTGGACAATACCTTGTACATATTTCTCCCGGACACCTGAGGGGATGATCTCTGTTGATACCCCACCTTCAATTCCCTCCACCTGAGGCTGACCTCGATTAAGGCTCAGTGCTAGCTCCTCTGCTGGTGTGAGGTCCTCAGGTGGAGGCCCCCCACCAGTAGCAGTTGCCTGATTCTTCTTCTTTGCAGCTACAGTGACATTTATACATTTTTAAACTACTATTGAGATCACATTTACATTTCTTTATAAGCTACTTACCATTATGGACGATATTTTTATATTTTGTTTTTATTTGCTGCCAGGTTCGTCGCTGTCCACTTAGATTGCTCCTATTAAGACGTAATAGTGAAGGATTAACATATAAGGCAAGGGTAAGGCTACTGGGTCAGTAGAGTTCACACACACACACACACACACGCACACACACACACACACACCTAAGGCAGTAAAGCTCTTAACAACAACCTAGTTGTATTGCAGTTACGGTGGTTACAAGTAGGCTTAAAATCAGATATTTTCTAATATGCTTCTTTGTGCAGGACATTTCATGCAGGTGCAATTTACAGTAATTTACAGAGATCAAATAATAACGAACATTATAATATAAGATTGACATGTACACTCAACACAGAAGGGTCCACGTTGGCCACAGGGGTCGAACCAGCTACTGTCATACTGTGAAGTATTAACCACTGTACCATGATACACTTGTAACGTTTACGTAACTTACGCATTTAGTCTGTCAGCAATCTTTTGCCAAGCCTTTTCCCTGGCTTTATTCAGAACAGTGTTCCCTTTTTTAGTTATTGCATCCTTGTACTCTTTGTATAGCTGCATCAGCAGCGTTTGCTCTGCGGCGGAGAAAAAAACTGCCCGCGTTTTACCTTCTGTCTGACTCATTTGAGCGATCTGTCATTCATCCATTCGTTTGGGCTTTTTAAATATCACCTATGCAAGTCTGCCTTGAATGAGCCTCGATTAGTTACATTTGAACTATGTTCATGGAATGACATGAGGCTTAATTTGGAAATGCCACTAGTTTGAGTCTCACTTTTTCATGGAAGTCTGACTTTCTTTAGCTACTTTCATGGAATACCCCCCTGGAGGAAACCCCACAACGACACAGGGAGAAGATGCAAACTCCACACACAAGGAACCCAGGCGGCGACTTGAACCCAGATCTCAGAGGCGTGCGCGGACAGTGCTACCCACTGCACCACCGTGCCACCCCAACACTATTTATGGGTTATGAAAACTATAACTGATATTTGTTCCCACCACGAAGTCTGAGCCTTAGACAGGGTTGGCAGGTGTGAGAGAATCTGAATAAGGGGCAGAAACAGCTGGCTGATGTATCATTTGCCTTTGTACTGATAACCTTAATAGACCTATTATCCTCCTATTATCCTATTATCCGTTGAATGCAGGCCAGCCTTACTGATGCTGGGGGCAGGAATATGGAAGAGGGGCAGTGGGACGTAACTGGCTAGGTGGGAGGGGGGCAGGAGCAACAGGAACAGCAGCAGGCAGGTCTACACCTTGCAGCAGCAGAGCACAGACTTGCTTTTTCACCTGCTTGTGGTGCCACTGGATGAGCACTGTGATTTACCTCAGACAGCTGCAAGGTGGTGTTCTGCATCACAGTCCCAATGCCCAAAATGTACCCTCTGATTTTACTGCAGTCTCAGAGAATTAAAGTCCACCTTTTAAGTGCCACATGCTTTCCCTGCTTCAGTGGACTTTTATTAAGCAGGCACAGACGACAACAGTCCAGGCCACTGTGCTGGAGTTCCTGAAGGCGAAACAACATAGCAGCAGAAGCTCTCACATCCAGGAGAGAATTCTTCCCTCGTTTTGGGAGACTTGCATCTAGTACTTAATTTTACTCTCTGCCGCGCCACATACTCCATCCGCTGCTTATCCTATGGCAGAAGGTCCTCCCACACTGTGTGCATATGTGTGCATTTGTGAGCATGTACATATTACACTGTGGACACCAAATGTCCCCAAAATGTGATAAAAACCTGTTATTTTGAGCTTGTGGGTACATTTCTTCCAGTCCTCACAAGGGAAAATTAAATTTTGTAAAAATCTGTGAATACAATCAAAAAACTAAAAATGCCAGTCTAATATTTCATCTGTGTACTATAAGGAAAAGCAGTAAGGACACCCCAATGTCCTCCACTGATTATTTGAATACAGACAGTGTTAGCAAATTACGATCATGGGGATTCCAGTCGGCACGACTAAGGTGATAAGAAAGTAACTGAATTAGCACTCGTCAGATAGTCTCCATCCTCTCCGGCCCCATCCCTCCCTCAGGCTCCTCACACCCCAGGAGGTCACTCTCTATATGCAAATTCACTCACAGCATCTATACACAGTACTTTGATGGGGAGTGTCTTTTAGGGTATGAAGGGGGGTAAAGAATCGTCCTTAATTTGTGTGTGAGCTGCCTTTCAGTACCCGGTGTATTTATATACTGTAGTACAATATATTACACTCAGTGACAAAAAAAGTGAAGCACCCAGACGGGGTGGTGGAAGTGAAATGAATCTGCACAGGGTGAAAGGTCATGTGACTGTATCACAATGATTATAATATCAGATCAAATGGACAACAAAGTTGGCAGTATGAGCACACTGCTGGTCCCATGTCAGTAGCGTGTGGTGCCCCCCAGGCCTGGATACAGGCGGTGATACGGTGCGGAAGGGAGTCGTACGGTCGTTGTATTCAGCCCACAGCTGTTGTAACTGGCCCTCGAGATCCTGCAGTTTGGCACTGGGTCTGAGTTGACGTCCGAGCTGATCCCACACATGCTCAATTGGGGAAAGATCGGAAAACCTGGCTGGCCATGGGAGGACCTCAACATCACACAGGCAGTCCATAGACACACGAGCCATGTGTGGACGGGCGTTGTCTTGTTGAAAGACTGTACCGGGGCGCTGTCTCAGGAGGGGTAAGACATGCAGACACAGGATGTCACTGATGTAGCACTGTGCCATCAGGGTCCCCCAAAACACTACCAGAGATGACCTGAAGTCACATCTTATGGCTCCCCACACCAAGATGCCAGGACTAATGCCGGCGCCAGGCCAGTACCAGTCAAGGTATCAAAATAGTGTATTTACCGAATAAGTATCTGATTTGATAGCATAGACTAGAATCACAGAGCACACATAGTGATTTACATTATGCCATGTACTTTTGGTCTGTTGTGGTTATATGTTTAATAATTAGCCTGTTGTTGATTTTATGAACTTCTGAAAAGTGTGGTCTGTCGTCGGAAAGAGACTCTGGCCTATAGGCGCTTTCACACCGAAGTTCCGGAACCTGGAACCAGTTTACAGCTCCCTGGCCCATCTCTAGCTGGGGCTTTTGTAGCTCCTGGTCACTTTCGTGTGTCGCTTTCACACCACACAATAGTGTCACCAACTTTGGTCAGCTGGCTGGCATGAGATTTTCAATTCGAGACAAATCTGCACACGCAGTTACATGTGTGTAACGGTGTTATTACCTCATAAATAGTCTGTAGGGTTTGCAAACTACCCCAACGCTTTCGATGCAGCTAATTTTAGGTTTATAATGGAATAATAGATTTGCCATAAGATTTCTTGCGTGAGCACGAGGGTCAGAAAGCGTGAATGTAACGGCAGATGTGTGAGAGCTGGCAAGCCTGACAACAGAAACTGGGACCTTTATGCTAAATAAGCACGGGGGACGCAAAAAGCTCGTAGGTTAAACGTCACACATAATTTCTTATGAAAGTACACTGCCACAGCAAGACAATGGAGGATAAGTCATTTTATTGGTTACTGGGGGATCGATCACGAGGTGAGGTAAGGAGCATGCACTGATTACAGCACGTTGCCGCACCCACCACATGACAAACCACCTCAGGGATGAGAGCCTGAGTGCAGCCATGAGGTGGGTGATACAGCACCACACTAGTCTGAATGGAGCAGTGTGAGTTTCTTTTTCTATTTTTCCAGTGGCTGGAGCACCAATCCTGCCACCAACTCCCAAATTTCCCTGTAAGTTAGAATACCTCTTTGTAGGGCTGGATGTAGGTTAACATCATATCCAGGATGAAGAAGTTGCAGGTTAAGGGCCTTGCTCAGGGGCCCAACGAAGTAGGATCACTTTTGGCATTGATGGTATTCAAACCAACAACTTTCCGATTGCTGAGACAGATCTCTAGCCACAGAGCCGCCACTCTACGCAGAGCCAGCCTTTTATTTATAATTCACTTATGTGGCTCCCGACATTCTCCCCGAATCTTATTAAATCTGGCCAGCAGATCGATTGTTTTCCACAGAATAATAAATGATGTAACATTATCCCACTAATATGCACTTGCAAGTTTCACCAAGTTTAAATATTACATGAAAGTATATATTTTCCGGTGCTGAAATTGAAATTTCCGCTGTAATTGAGGTACAAAAATAATCCCATATGCTCAATTTTGCTTTGCTACATCTCTTTTTCTGCACTTCTGCGTAACTTCCAAGTTTGCGGCGGTGCTTGCGGTCAACCAATCGGCAAGCTGTGGCTGTAAGCCCCAACCAGTCGGCAAGCTGTGCCTGTAAACCCCAACCAATCGGCAAGTTATGACTGTAAGTCCCAACCGTTCGGCAAGCTATGGCTCTGAGCGCCTCCCCCGTAGTTCATCTTTGAACAGAAAGTACCGAGTCTGGAGTAGGTACTAAAAAAAGTGGTCCGGACCTGCACCTGACAAAAGTCCTTGATCCCGGAAAAAGGTTCTGGTTTTAGAAAATGTGTGAAAAGCGCCTTATATAGAGTATATTAATTGTGAATGCTCACCAGTGTGCATCAGCATCACTGAATTTAGACGTATTCACTGCCCTGTTGTTAATGTAATCAAATTCAGTCCTCTCCTTTTCTCTTTTTTTCTCTTCTGGTTTCTCAGGCTCCCTATAAGTAGGTTATAAAATTTCAGAATAGAAATTTATCCAACTAGGTTGCATACTTTGTAAAATGGTTTTAGTAAAATACAAAATTTAATCAGTGTTTAATATGTAGTTATTTGCCTTATGAGTGACTTAACTGGTGTTTTCATATTTTTGTCAGGGAGCTCAGTTGTCCAGTCTTTTATGAAATTTAAAGCAGTTAAAGTGAGAGAGAGAAAGGCATTCTTTCCAAAGAAACATCAGGGTGAGAAGGATCAGAAAAACTTGAAGGTATATTGTGAAAATTGAATACATGACGTTTGGATAAAATTCCCTAATCTCATGTTTATACGAAGCTATATAAAGATAGCTTCACACATTTTCATTTAATCAGTTTCTTTTTTCCTTAGATTAATGTTGGAGTTATGAGTAGGACTGGTCAGTTCCTCAGACCAGTCAGAGGAAAGTCACTCCCCCTTGAAGTCCAACCTCAGTGGAACTGAACAAATTCTAGCAGCTGGATTAAAGAAACAGCAGGATTTTAACCGAGGAATGGAGGATGGCCCATATGTCTTGCTTTATCCAGATGGGAAAGAAGTGAAGAGCATTCCTGGAACAGATATAACTTTCACCATCAAGAAATACAGAGAGGCGACAGGGAAGGCCTATCAAAGACTCACATTGTTCATTTGCCAACAAGAACAATTTACAGTATGTGGTAAGTGCTGCAGATGTACGGTTTTTATTACTCTCTTTATTACTCATTGTCATAATTGCTTTAATCTAATCAATATCCATATGCATATAGCTGTATTTAAAATGTAGAAATCATTTGAAGAAGCAGCTATCAACAAAATTATCCAGTTCAGGCCTCTTTTAAATTGTGTGAACAATTTTAATGGCATTTAAATGGTATTTTATTTTTTGACAGATGACAGTGGAGAATCTTTGTCTTCCGATGACAGCGTGGTCCACGTGCAACTGCCATCAGAAGCCAGTCCTCTTTCTGATACTGTGGTCAATCTGCATTTATTACACTATTACCAAGTATTATAATATGTTTTGGATTCACACTCATTCTTATCTTTTATGTTGACCACAGTTATGGGACTTTCCAGTTGAAGAAAGTGCTCCAAGAATGGAATACTCCACAGAGCGGTAAGTGACTTGTTTGCTTTGTCTCTCACCTAATACAATGCATACATTGTACAGGAGTTTTCCTTTGTTTTTTTTTTAGTATTTTAGTATTAATTACTGCAGTGTGTCTTGTTTCTCGGATCAAAGAGACAGCTACAGGTATGCCTTTGTCATAGAGACTGTTTGATTCCAAAAATATATTTCTAATAATGGGACAATCTCTGGGAATTTACTGCATATTTCCACCTTATGTCTAACACAACACAGTACATAAGTACTTATAATAGTGCCACTGTAGGTCTATTTGGGGGGGGGAGGGAGTCAGCTGAAGCTGGTGGCGATTCAGTGACAAAATATACAAATGAACTTGCCTGATTGTGTAATGGAAGGCATAATAGAACCATAACCGGTAATGACACTGACAAATGCACTTAATTTTTCTGAAAAAGTTACATTTGTTGCAATGAGGACAAATTACTTAATTTTTACAGACCTGTGAGACAGGTAGTACATCACATCAGGTTTTCCAGATGGACAGCGAGACTGACTAACAGGATGAAATCTGTGTGTGTCCATTTTTCCTTGCATTCATCGAGGTCCCTCTGTAGCATATCCATGAAGACAAACTGTACCATATACAGTGGTACCTTGACTTACAAGTGTCCCAACTAATGAGTTTTTCGAGATACGAGCTGTCTCTCGGTCGATTGTTTGCTTTGAGTTGCGAGCTAAAATTAAAGTTACGAGCCAGCTTCAGATACCAGACCGCTAGTTGGTGCAGTGAATGCCGCAACATCCGCCCAGCATCCCGTGTCTCACTCGTTCACTTTAAGCGGTTAACTCACAGTGGAAGCATCAGTGTTGCGCTCGCATTTGTGCTTGCAGTTATTTTGCGAAACTTCGTTTTTCCAACCATGTGTCCGAGTGAGTGCGAAGTACAGTGCGGAGAAGAAGAGGCGAATGATGTGCATTGAATTAAAGAAAGAAATTATCGAAAAACATGACCAAGGTGTGCGTGTAGTCCACTTGGCGAAGCAGTACGAGCGTAGCACTTCTACAATCTGTTATTTATAAGCACATTCTTCTTATTTAAAAACGTAAAGAAAAAATGCAGTGTTTTTTGGGGGTCCGCAACGGATTAATGGCATTTCAATTCATTTCAGTGGGGAAAACTGATTTGACATACAAGTAATTTGAGTTACGAGCTCCGTCACGGAACGGATTAAACTCGTAAGTCAAGGCACCACTGAATTTATGCTCATTATTACCGTTGAACAGATTCCTGTATAATTAGAAATGAGATTGATGTAATTCTAAAACATTTCAACACCTTTGTCATCTTCCCAGCTTCATACCCACGTGTGTGTGTGTGTGTGTGTGTGTGTGTGAGTGACTGATGGATAAAGGAATATAGAATGGGTTTTAAAGGGTGCACAAAGCTCAAGCTTTCAATGAATTTTACACTTTTATCATATGTGATAACACATGGCTTTAGTAGGAAATACATGTTCATTGTTTATTTGATGAAAATTTATACCGCTTTTACATTATGAAAGGCGTATGGTGTCTCCACATTCAGTTGGTTTAATTAGACATGAGCAAATTCATGTTGTGTTCTCAACACAAAGTGCATATGAATGCATCCACTTAATACGCATTATACATGAATGTTGGACTTGCATGGTTGATGGTACATTAATTTCATATGTATTTTGCATCAGTAAAGGACATGTTTATGACAAATATATGCTCATATATACATAAACATATAGTTTTGTCTTCTGTAAAGCACTTTGAATTACCCATGTGTATGAATGGTGCTATAAAAGTTAATTCGCCTTGCCTATGTGGGAGCAGATATAGTCAGAAGCTGGGAAACTTTATCAGTATTGATTTCTCAGATTCTCAGTTAAGAAAATGCATTAATTCCCGTAATATAGAACATTTTAAAGCAGAGTCTGTGTGTTCTTAATACTGCAGTGTGTTTATTTCAGGCTCCCGCTCAAACCCCATGTCTCAATCAACTCATCACCGCTGCAACAAGCCTCCAGAGACTCCATCAGCAACTAAGTAAACCAGCTTTCATTTATTTGGTAATCTGCCTTTCCATGTTTTACCTGTATTATACTTTGGGTCACACTTTCAAAATCTGGTGCTTGCTGTGCAGGACAGTATTTCCCTGTAAGGTTTCCCACTCAGCTTTAGTCATTGCATTCCCTTATTTCATTCTGCCCGTTTGTCTTATTTTGCCTTTTTGTGTTTCTGCTTAATGTTCAGTGTAATGTCTGTTGTGTTGTTAGTAGTAGTGTAGTAATAAATGCATGTCTTTTACATACCCTAAATCTCCATCTGAGTGATTGCCTATAAGAAGTCCCTTCACTCGTGCAAATCTCCTGTAAACTTTTGAAGTCTCAAACTTGTTTTAAAGTATTGTGAGACTCTGTTAATGGCCAAGAGAAGAGTTTTATCACAGAATTGCTTCATTACCTGTTATATTATTTTCAGTGGACGAATATTCTAAGCCAGGTTATGCAGTGATATTGTAATTAGTGGATTCGGTTCTTATCCAAGATTCCAATCTTCCATTAATGAACTAATTGCAGAATTCTATCATATAATTTGGCGGAGAAACAAATCATTTGAGGATAATTATTCCCACATAACCTAAGTTTTAGTTCAGTTTACACTTAAGATTGTTGGCTGTGGCAACACAGACTGCTCACAAGAAGACGTCCTCAATCAAGGACGTGAGCAGATTGTGGCAGAAAATGTAAGTAACACACAAATAAAGGAAGTCCTGTAAAGTAGTTACTTCCACATTCCAAAATTGGGTGAGTAAATTGCCTATGTTAGTGGTGTCTTCTCCTTATCACTCCCTAACAGCTTGCACCCTGTGTAAATCACCCACTTTACCAGGACACTTGGCTCACAATGGCAACTCACCAAATTATAAGCAAGCCTGCAAAACTGCCATGATGGATCTATGTAATTTATGGTAAAATACATCTTGTGACCAAGACATTACAACTCGCAGTCCAGGAGAAGATGACATGCATCCATGGACCTCAGTCAAATGAGCTCATCGAGTTCCCGCTATGCCTGTGGCGTTTAATGTTTGTACCTTAGCTGTAGAGTGGCGGGATCAGACACAAATGGGAAGTTTTTTTTTTTTGCTTATTAAGGTTTCCATTACAGCAATATGTCACACATGGTTATGTAATGGAATAGATGAAACCTGCCTATATCTAGCCTTCTCCCTGGGGATTCACTATCCCACTATCCCACTATACAATTTAATAAGGTCACTGTGTACTGACATGATTCGTACTATTTCCGTTTTGTTGGGAAAATGTAGGCCCACTGTCAGGTATGTGTTTTTATTTTTGATATATAAAGAGGACACAATTTGACTGAATCGTTATCAGCTTAAACTTTTTATTTTATAATTTTAAAGGTTTAAATGCACTTTTGTTTGTTTCTCATCCTGCCAATCTTAGGAATCTATATTGCTCCCAGAATGGCGCTTTCAGCTACAGATGACCTCACTGGCTGTTGCAACCAGTACTTCTCTGGACCAATTGTGGATCTCATATTCAGGCATGGAGGATGGGTCCTTCCACCCCGTGGATTCTGCCATTGCCTCAGTGATTGGTTACCTCCAAGCAAATAGGGCGACAGTGACTGGTGGAACTGGAACTGGAACTGGTTGTTCCTGGTCATCCACTTGGCAGTGATGGACCACTTGCTGAGGCTGAGGCTGGTGGACGTTACGTAACGTCACAGCTGATGGGGTGACTGTGGTTGGTGAAACTGGGGCTTGTCGTTCTCCACTTGCCGATAACGGACCCTTTGCTGAGGATGGAGGTCATTACGTGTCCATCGTTCTTGAAATATTCTGTGTCAGTGTCCACTTTTCTTTTCACCCTGGAAAGTGACATTTTCATTCGCTGTAAAACATCTTTTTGCAAAATGTGTGCGTGTAGGTGTCAGGTCATAGACAGTAACGGTCGGGGTTCAGGTAATGCTAATTGGCTGAACCCTGACACCTGCGTGCATGTGCACATGACCCACGCAATAATAATAATGAAATTCATGTATAGAAGAGACACTCTGTGGGTAAAAATGCACAGCAATGTTAAAAATGACTTTTGAGTGAAGTCTTGGCAATAATTCCCAGGGCTTGTTGATTTAATGGATTTGCTTTGTACATCAAGAAAATGTTGAGAACATAAAGTTATTCTCTGATTTAAATGAAAAAGATTTGTCATTTTGCAATCTATTCAGTGTGATCGAATAAACTTTCCAATTTTAGCTCACATGTAAATGTTCTGTCTCCATAGAAGATTATGTGTGTAAATATAGAGAAGACATGCTGATTCCATTTTTATTGTATTACAGTAAAATTACAAGATCGTCGTGTCATCCTCTGACTTCGCCTGAATGAGTCTGGTCATTCTGCAGTTTACTTAATACGATAGCAGGGTGGCAGACAAGGAGACTCGGGGATGAGGATGCAGGCAGATCCCCGGGGAAGGGTGAGATTTATTCAGGAAATACAGGGAAATACACACAAGATGTGGTGATGAAGGGTGGCAGTCTCCAGTTCAGGGGAAAACATCTCTTCCCTCAAACAGGCAGACGCAGTTCCTCCAGCACGGCTGGGTTGGTCAGGAGGTGGCGTGCTCTCGGGGCAGTCGTCTCCCAGGCTGTCTGCTTTTGGGGGCACAGAGAGCATAAGCAGAACGCTTAGCCTTTCTCCTCCCCCTGGCCTTCACAACCATGTCCTGTTAGCACTCTCACAGCCGACCATGAGGAAACCACAATTACTGTTGGCCTGTGTGGTGTTGATCGCCCCCTACTAGTGTGCAGCTGACAGTCACTTCGCAGAGCATTGTGCTTCATTCAGTTTCTGTCACTAAATTCTGATATATTAGGCACATGTGAGTGTGGTACGTAGATCAGTAAGTTATGAATCTGTGTCAGTGCCCAGAAGGCTGTGGGTTTGAGTCCTGCAGCTGGCAGAGAAATAGTGCTGCCACTGGGGCCTTGAACCCCATGCTCAGAGGTGCTGGAGGCCGACCCTATTCTCTGACCCCAAGCTTTCCTCTCTTGTGTGTCACTCAAGACAAAAGTAGCTTATAATTGTGTGTTTTCTTATTCAGAATGCTACATTTAGGCACTCTCCGAAGCTGCTTTCAAACCTATACATTAATTGTTAGTCAAATAAATAGGTTTCTTCTATACAACAAACAGCCTATAAGTGTCAGTTCTCAGAAAAGCCACAATGACATCCCCCCCTACCAATTCCACACCACGTATAACTGAATCTGTGGACTTGGCCATAAAAGACAATATCACAAAAATATGAGTTCACCTTAATTCTGGGAACTTACTTCCCAGACCAATGTGATTATTCCTGTATGGATTATTACGGTTACTGTAGCTCTCACAGCACAGTAGTGTGGGTTTACACTGCTCCTGTGTTTTTTGGAGGCTTTCACTAGTCCAACCATTATTTTAATATTCCTCTAACTTTTTATTTTCACATTATTTTCCCTGTTTTTGATGTCGAGGTGTGGGCTATACAACCATGTTATACCTTCCAGCTTGAGATAGGCACGAATCCAGCACATGTCACATAAAAGCCTCTTTATGAACATTTCTAACACCTGAATGATTTTTAACACCAACAACTTCAAAGTTACAATCCTTTTGCTTGGTGGGTGTGTCATGGATATATTTATCAGGTAAGTACCTCCTTCTCTTGTCACTGACATCATGTAGCTCTTGCTAAATGCTTCAAGTCTGCTCATGATAAAGGAACCTGCTTAGATCCTTAACGATATGAAGAAACTGTGCACCTCTCCGATCATCATCTTGAGTAGCATTCAAACTCAGTGCCATCTGGTTGTGTTAGAAAGAAGCTCTGGGCAAATTATAGAACTAAATTAAATAAGTTCTCCATTAATTTGTAAGACTTTTGATCAGACACAGTGCAGTCTGAGTGAATGTAGCGTTTATTCTACGGAAGGGCGATGTCCAAAAAAATATATGTCATATTTTAATTAAAAAGTATCGGGATAAACAATATTAGGGAATCGTCTAACAGCCACCTACACACACACAAAGACAAGCAGCCGCAACAAGCAGACGTCTTACTTTTTCTTTTTACCATAAAGAAAAACATGAAAGCATGAAAAATAAACATTACATGCATATTCCTCTAAACAGCATATTAACTGTGGAATTATTGGGCTGTTAGTTGTGGACTAACTATCAAATATTGTATGTTTATAGTGCAATGGAATAAATAAGTGGCCCAATAACTCAAAAAATGAAATGAGACAAACGTCCCATAAATTGAGCCGTAGCGATGGACTATGGCGGACAGTGCAGACCACATGGCTCTCATATTACGTGTTTTTTTTACATTTTCATTAGTAACTGTAATGTGAATATTGTGCAAAAGGTAGAAAAAATGAACTGAGAACTATAAGACTAAATGAGACAGACATGTCCAGTAAAGCGTGCTTTTTTTTTTTTTTTTTTTCTTTTTCTTTGTCCTGTCCAGCAGCTTTAGCAAGCAGAATCATGGCCTGAATGCACTGCAGTGCCAAACATGTTTGCGTTACCATGAGGGGCTCTATAAACTCTGTATAGGTCCCTCATGTTGATCGATTTCTTTTTTATGTTATTGATATGTGGATCTCCTAAATCCCACTGTTAGGCCTACAGTGTGAGGTGTGGAGCTGGGTGGGGATCGGTGCCATTGGCTTTGGATGAACTGAACTGTCAGGGCTGTCACTCTAGCCTCACACCCCCTTATGGAATTGGAGTGCTGATGTTCAAGGACTCCCCATGCCTGTGTTCCCACTTGCCTCTTCCTCCTACTTATGCTGCCATAGCCATATCTGCTGGAGCTTACATATTACACTCATCTAACTGTTTGCACTCCCTCTAGTCTCCCCTACTATAACTAATTGGACCTCTTATTTCCTCTACCCCTCCTGGGGTGCGTTTCCTGGAGACCTCATAATAATATCAAGATATGGTCTGATGGGTCATCTACCACTCTTTATATCACCTCTGGGTGGGTTTATGCTTGGAGAAAGTCCAAGGATGCATTCAGCCCACAATATATAACCAATATATATAGTGTAAATGTATGGTGGGTTATATACAATAAAGGGTAAACAGCGGTAGGAAAAACGTTGCTTAGCGATCTCATTAACATCGCCTTGCTGTGGAAATGCATGGCGCAGACATCGGGGGAATGTCAGATCAATGTTCGCTAGCGATGTTCCTGCAACATAGAGATGCTTCGCCGATGGATTTTCATCGTACCGATGCATGTGCGCTGTCTGGGGAGTTATATTATTTTAGTGCTGCAGCTGTGACAATGTGAGACAATAAAACTGTCAAATTTGATCTGTCTCCGTACCTATAATATCAGCCATTCACAGCGCCACCGTGTGGTGGGATAGCGTCAGATCATAAACATGAAATAAGCGGAACAGGCTGCATTTCTCCATCAATATTATCACGCAAGACAAAAGTAACGAGTCCATTTAAATTTCAGTATTTTTTAATTGTATTATTTAATTTGAAAAGGTAGTTATATTACTCGTTACCGCCAAAAATAGTAGAATTATAGTAACACATTTGTACTAACACTGATAATCAATATGGCTATTTATTTCTCTTTCTGGTCGATAATCCTTCCAGTGGGGACGGATGCTTTTCAAGCAATGTTACCACAGCTTGCAGTTTATAACTGCAACCTAGGTTCTGTTTCACCTGCAAAAGGCCTGTTGAGCCGTGAAGAGTACACCCCCCGCCACCCAGCCCTTGATCTTCCATAATTTTTAAAACTGAACAGAAACCCCCAAATTCAAACATCTGTGAGTATATTTACTTACACATCCAAGTGATATTATCTCCTATGTTTTAGGAGTTGCCAAATTGCCCATAGGTGTGAATGATGGGTGAGTGTGCCCTGCGATGGGTCCTGGGTTGTTCCCTGCCTTGTGCCCACAGCCTCCGGGATAGGCTCCAGGCCCCTCACAACCCCAAATGGGATAATTGCTTACAGAAAATGGATGAATGGAAGTTTCCTTAATTTCTAAAAAATAAATAACCAAATAATTGCTAGTGAAAGGAAAACTCATTTTCTGAGACAATATTAGGCATTGTCAAAGAGGTCAGATTTTCTATATATGAATACATATAATCCATACTTCAACCAATATCTCCTGTGACATTCTGCCATCCTAACTATGGACTCCCCAGCCTGTGATATCTGTAATAGGCTCCAGTTCACAGTCATGACCTGCACTGGAAGAATAGTTATGTTAACCACCTCTGTAACAATAGCAAAGGGCATATGACCATGAACATGTTCCACTGTCTCTGATATAGACATTCCACTTGCTCCGGCTGGGTTGGTCAGGGGGTGCTGTGCCTTTGGTGATGGAGTCTGACCCTGTTCTCTGACTCCCAGGCTTTCTTCTCTTGGATGCCTTCTGCCCACAATGTTGTGGGAGTCTCTAGGTCTGATGATTTAATTAGGAATCAATCAAAAATCCATAGAGCTTTCTGTTTTGGAGGGGGGTGTAGATGTATGTGTCGTAAGCAATAT
>WUUA03228922.1:0-15352 GCA_009936545.3 Anentome helena
CATAGTGTCAGCAATGTGATGTGGTGAATTAAATGAGGGGTAGCCCGAATAGCTCAGCGTATCACCACCAATAAGGCTTTCTTGGTTGTAGTAAGCTATGTCAGCGCTGATCAGATGCGAGGCAATGTTGCTGACAATGGGCATAAAATCAAAATCAATGGGCTTTTTTATATTATTCAATCGTTTTACATTAGACCGCTGTGCGAACCGTAGCACTGAGTCGTGCAGGAGCACATCACCCACAGCCATTAAGCGCAAATGCTGTGATGATTGGGGAGCTGATTGAGAAGGTGATTGAGTTGGTTGGGGATTGGTTTCTGCAGCTTGAGCCTTCGTCAATATTAAAGAGAATAAGAAAAGAGCGAGCCAAAAAATGACTCGCTGTCTTGTTTTTAAAAGGTTGAAATGGCTGTGATAGTTATTTATGTTCACGGGTGTTATTTTCGCGAGCGTTATTTTCACGGTTGCTGGTGATGGTATTGAGCCAGTGATAAATCGCAAGAGAAGTGATGGCACCCAGCGCAGTCGGTAAAAAGATATTGAATGACTTGGTCAATTCCAGCATCAGTGCCATAGCTGCCAGCGGTGTGTTATAAAACGCAGCAATGAGGGAGGCTGCGCCTATGATTGGTAGCGTGTTTGCCCACATTCCATCCAGCTCTAAGCTCACCATCAGAGCGCCAATGACTGACCCTGAAAAGACACCTAAAGCAACGAGAGGTAGAATGAAGTCCCCTTTTAATCCCCCCAGACGAGCCAACCAAATGGCAAACCATTTAGCAAACAATAAAATAAGTGCAAACCAAGGCAAATAATCAATGCGGATGGCTTTTCTCATTGCTTCTATGCTCATTCCAAGTGTGTGTGGCAAAATGAGCGCTGACAATCCAATGGCAATTCCTAAAATAAGAAAAAATAGCCGTATGTCCATTGAAAAGCGAGTGATCAGCTGGCTTTGTAAACGATCAGTCAGTGAAAAGCTGCGTTTGACTAACAGAGCAATGATCGCCATCACCGCCGAAAAAATGACTGATAAAACCAGCTCCCAAGGGTTAGAGACAGGCATAAAGTTAGTATTGGCAAAAAAGGTATTATTCGCAAATAACAGGCGCCCTATGCTGTAGCCAATTGCCGCAGCAATGACCAGGAAAAACAGGCGGGTTATTTTCAGGAGCTGTGTTGGGCGTTGTGTCGATAGTTCGTACACGAAGAGCACAGCAAAAATAGGCAAAATAAAAGCAGATGAGAGTGCGGCCACTGCGCTGGCAGCTAATAAAGTCCTTCGGAATTCTATTTTTTCAAGTTCAAGGCATAATCTTGTCTGAGACCACACCCGCGCAAAGGGCAGCTGAAGAAGCAGTTCAAGAAATCCTGAGATCATCTGCATAATAGCGCCAAAAGGACCTACTGAAGCACCCAGCGCTGAAGCCAGATAACTAAAGAGCCCACTGCTGGCGTGTGTGCGTGGATTCGGAAGAGTGGGACTCTCTGTCCTGGAATTCAAGTCAGTTGAATTACCAGCAAGATCTTCAAAAAAAGAGCTGGGAGAAACCAGATGACAGGATGAGAGGCCTTTGGTGTGAAGGTATTTTTTGAGATAAAAGAGGCATAACCCTAGCACGAAAAAAGCGGGAGCAATCACCATCAAATAATGCCAGTGCCACCGCAATTCCGATTGATTGAAAAATTCTCGCACGAGAAAATTGTGTGGGTACGGTGATGAGAGTAGCTGCTCAATGCGTTCAAATAGCCAACGAGCCATTGAACCCAGAAGCGCTGCAACGCCTGCAAACCCAAGTATTAAAAAAAACTGAATCACAAAAGAGGGTGAAGAGTGCTTCCATAAGGAAGAAGAAAGCTTTTCGTGTGAGTTCGTCATAAAAAGTCTCAAAAAGGCAGTGGTTGTTTGAAAAAAGATGGTTGTTTGAAAGAAGATGATTCTTTGAAAGCGAAATCAGTGAGTGAGAGATATATTCATTTTAATTAAATAATTTTAATAAAAAAAATTAATAAAAAATTTCTGGCCGATTTTTTTTATTGTGTCGTTTTTATTGCATCCATTTTTATTGCGTCAATGCGCTGAGAAATAGGGGACTGCTGAAGTTGTTGTGCCAGGTCGGATAAGGGAACGAGATCAATACATTCGTGGGACAAACAGGAATGCACAAGTTGCAGCCAGTGCATTGCACGAAAACCACGGTGTGGATCTTTTTGATGCCACCGATGATGGCATCCACCGGGCAGACCTGAAGACATTTTGTGCAGCCAATGCAATCCTCTTCGTTTATCAGTGCCACAGCAGGTTCGCTCCGGGCAATGATGGCGTTGCTGTTGCGTCCAAGCAGATGACTCAGCTGCTCAAGCACAGCAGCCCCACCGGGAACACATTTGTCAATGCTAGCCCCATCAGAAAGTGCTTGAGCATAAGGCCGACATCCTGCATAACCACATTGACCACATTGAGTTTGAGGCAATAGGGCATTGATTTCATCAACCAATGTATTGGTCGTGTTGGCCAGTTTTGTGTTGAGAAGGGTCAGCAGATAAGCAAAAAAGGCTGCCATTGCCGGTAGGATGGACACTCCGGCAATGGTTTTCAATGTTATTAAAAATTCAGTAGGCATATCTCTTTGTTAACACAACTGTGGTTCGTATAGCGATGAAAATGAATCAAAAATAATCGCCCCAAAAGCAGCAGATTTAACAATCTAAACAATGATGATTAAAAAACAATGGTGATGGGAGAATTGATTAACGGCGGCGACGCGCAATACTGCTCAATCGCGCATTAGCAAATATCTTATTAACAAGAGTCCTGTTAACAGAAGCTCTATTAACAGAAGTCCTTTTAACAAATAGCCCCCAGCCAGCAATTGCCAAAATAATGATCCAAAAAAAAGCAATTTCAAAGCGATAGAAACGCATCCAGGGAGTTTGCCCCTGATACCCATCCAGTTGATGACGCAGCGCATATTCCTGATCGATTGGAGCACTGGCAATGATATCACCACTGGCGTTGATGAAAGCAGTGATGCCATTGTTTGTGGTGCGAACGAGGGGGCGCTGTGTTTCCATTGCACGCATTCTTGCTATTTGTAAGTGTTGACTGTGTTCAGTGGAGCGACCAAACCACATTTCTTCTGAGATCTGGATGATGGCATTACTTTGTTTGGTTTTGTCAATCAGGCTTTTAGGATACGCAATTTCATAGCAAATGACTGGCGTAATGAGCATTTGATTGATGCGTATAGGTTCGCTATTAGGGGGGGCGGGTTGAATATTGGAAACGGGAATGCCAAGCCACTTGTCGGCTAAAGAAGCAAGCCAAAAAGGGGTGTATTCACCGAATAAAACCATATGTGTTTTACGGGCGACCTGAAGGTGATTGATCGCATCGTCGTCATTGCTGTTTGCAGTCGTCTCACTTGCAATGTTGTCGTCATTGGCAGCTGAACTATTCATTACGAAAATACTGTTGAAGGCTTCCTGAGGGTCGTTTGTGTTGGGTGTGCCTATTTGACCGAATAGCAGGCTGCGATTTTGTTGTTTGAGTTTTTGAAAAAGGGGTTGGAGGATAGCAGTGCTGTCTTCAAAATATTTTCCAATAAAAGTTTCAGGAAAAACCACCAGATCAATCGGTAGATCGCTTGGAGCAAGAGCCATTTCTGCATAGCGATTGAACGACTGATCTACAAATCGTTCATCCCATTTATTGCGCAGGTCACGGTTGCCCTGAATACTCAAGACATTGATAGATGAGCCATTGTAAGGGCGGGTCCAGCGCACGCCGTTGAGAAAAAAGCTGATAATTAGAATCCCTCCTACACTGGCTAAGCTGATACTGTGCATTTTGAAGCGTGCGTAGTTTCTTATCTGATCGTGATTTTTGAACTGAAAATTGACAACCAGAAGCGCTGAAAATGCGTAGCTAATCCACGACAGTCCAAAAATACCAATCACGGGCGCTAAAGAAGCAAGCCAGGTGTCTGTATGGGCATAACCAAAAAATAACCACGCAATTGCAGTACTATGTGTGGTGCGAAACCATTCACTGATCGTAAAACTGCTGGCAAAAAGAAGAACACTAAACAGTAAAAAAACAAGATCACTTAGTTGCTGAGTTTGACGCAATCGCTTCAGAAACAAAATGACTCCACTAAAAAGCAGTGCCCCCAGCGAAAAATAAATGCCCTGTATTAAACTCACAAAAAGCATAGTTAATATGGCGACCAGCCAGGACGATTCGCCATAAACGGCGATACTATGCCCAATCCAGTAGATTCCTGCAGCGTAAAGCCCCGTTCCAAAAAAGACCCCATCCAGTCCTGCCTGCCATAAATGCTCGTGCTTTGTTAAGCTCGCAAACAATAGCGACAAGCAAAAAATGCCAATCACTGGTAGCTGAAAAGGCGCAAATGAAAGTGTAGCAAGAGCACCCACGGGCAAAAGAATGATCGCTCTAACCAGAATGGAAGAGTGAGAGCTGTTAAGAATCAGCAGAATTTTACGGGGGATAAGGCTCATTTTTTATGAGTTATATGAGGAAAAGTATCAGATGTGAAAGTATCAGATGTGAAAGTATCAGATGTGAAAGTGTCAGATGTGAAAGTGTCAGATAGTATCGTCAAATAAATGTCCCATTTTTTTTGCTTTTGTTTTGAGGTAATACTCATTGATACTATTTTTAGAAACGATGGTTGGAATGCGTTTGATCACGCGGACACCGTATTTTGCAAGTCCTTCAATTTTATTGGGGTTGTTGCTTAGCAGTGAAATGGTATGAATGTTGTAATACTTTAATACCTGCGTTGCAAGCGCATAGTCGCGTAAATCATCGGCGAAACCCAAATGCAAGTTGGCCTCCACTGTATCCAGTCCCTGTTCCTGAAGGGCATAGGCTTTTATTTTGTTAGCAAGTCCGATGCCGCGCCCTTCCTGGTTTAGGTAGAGCAGCATCCCTGTGCCGCGGTGCTCAATCTCTTCCATCGCATTATGCAGCTGAGCACCGCAATCACAGCGACAGGAGCCAAAAATGTCCCCCGTGGCACAAGAAGAATGAAGCCGAACCAATGGCGCTTCTTCAGCGCCTGGGTTGCCTTTGATAAGCGCAAGAATTTCCGTGCCATCAAAGCAATGGCGAAAAACTGCCAGCTGAAAATGTCCATATTTGGTCGGTAAATTACATTGTGATTCTAAAGAAATAAGTGATTCAGTCGCACGGCGGTATTCAATGAGCTTTTCAATGGTGGTGATTTTGAGATTGTGTTTCTGCGCAAAAGCAAAGAGTCCTTCTGTGCGTGCCATCGTGCCATCTGGATTAAGAATTTCACAAATAACCGCCACAGGTGGGCTACCTGCCATTGTGGCTAAGTCTACTGCGGCTTCAGTGTGTCCGGGGCGCACGAGAACCCCCCCGTTTTTTGCAATCAGTGGAAAAATATGTCCGGGACGACGCAGATCTGTGGGCTTGGTTTGGTCATTGGCAAGTGCCAGAATGCTTGTCAAACGGTCTTGCACAGAAATGCCTGTGGTCGTTCCGATGAGAGCGTCCACTGAGACAGTAAAAGCAGTGCCGTGATAGTCACTGTTTTTTGCCACCATAGGCGATAATTGAAGCCGCTCAGCAACAGATTCACTCATAGGGATACAGATGAGTCCACGGGCTTCATTGACGATGAGTGCCACAGTGGCGTAAGTCGCTTTTTCTGCGATGAAGACGAGATCGCCTTCGTTTTCCCGCTTTTCATCGTCTAATACGATGATGGGTTGCCCTTGTTTCAGTGCTTGTAATACTGTCGGGATGGCATCAAAAACAAAATGAAGATTTGTCATAAATTTCTAATTAAAAAGTGAGTAAAAAACTGATTAACTTAACAAAACAGCTAACGAAAAAAGCCTTTGGATTGAAGCCACTCTAAACTCATAGATGATGTTTGATTTGTATCATCTGCGTTGGTGCGCCAGAGTAATAATTTCTCAATGTGCTTGGCGATAATATCTGTTTCCAGGTTAACGAGCTCACCTGTGTTTTTAGTGGCAAGCGTAATAGCGCGCTGTGTATGTGGAATGAGTCCGATCGTGAAAGAGTGCTCACTCACTTCAATCACTGTTAGGCTGGCTCCATCAATGGCAATGCGCCCTTTGGCGACAATATAACGCATCAGTGAGGGAACTGTTGGGGCAATTTTAATGAGCAGTGCTGTTTCATCACGCGTGATTTGAAGAATTTTTCCGCTGCCATCCACATCACCGGTGACCAGGTGCCCGCCCAAGGGGGTTGTCAATGTGATGGATTTTTCCAGATTGACAAGTCCGCTATTGGTTTTTGTGCGCAATGTCGTGCGATCAAAAGTCTCGGGCATCACATCGGCAGTGAAATGGGCTTTGCTAAAAGCGGTGACTGTGAGACAAACCCCATCCACAGCAATAGAATCGCCTAATGCAATATTTTCCAGCACTCGCTTCGCTTCAATTGATAGTGAAATATGGCGATTTTCCCGCGTGAGGCGATGAATTTTTCCAATCTCCCATATCAGACCTGTAAACACAAATACCTCAACTTAGATTTAAAAATTTAGACTCAAAGATAAAAATGAGAAAAATCACTTTGATAAGAACCACTTTAATAAGAACGAAAAGAAAAAGAAAAACCAACCGTGATGCTGTCGGTGATGCTGTTATGGGAGAGACCATTGTGATTCATTGAGTTATCCATCAATTCAGCAAAATGATGGCAAACATCATTGTTATTTGTTTTATTAGTGTAGTGATGAACAGACACATTGGGCAAATGGATTGCATCTGGTATTGATTTTGGAGAAAAATGATTGATCCAGCCCGGAGCGCATTCGTCGCCAATAATCATCGGAGCGACAAAAATCTCACCGGCATCAACGATTTGCTCCGAAAAAGCCGATGATAAAACACCCTGTCCCCCTTCAATGAGAACAGAATCAATTGAGCGTTCGCCAAGTGCTTGCAAAATGCTTTGCCAGCTGAAAGATGGAGTGGGTTTTTGATCGCGTCTTTGAGTGTGCTTTTTGCCACTGTGTAAAAAGATAAAATCCACGCCAAAGGTCTCCTGGAAGTGTTGAATTCGTTGTTGTCGTATGGATGATTTGCTGTCGGATGCGTCTATTTCGCGTGTGATGAGAATGGTTTTTTTATCGTTATTTTGTGCCACGATATGGTGTGATTCGCTCACTTGATCGTGTGGGTCAAGAATAATGCGAAAAGGCTGCCGTCCCTGTGGCAGGCGACAGGTTAAACGAGGATTGTCTGCGAGCACAGTGCCTGCGCCGACTAAAATGCTCATCCAGCGATGCCGGTAATAGTGCCCTTTTTCTCGTGCTTTTTCGTTGCTGATCCACTGGGAGTGAGAGGTTCGTGTGGCGATTTTGCCGTCCAGTGAAGTGGCGCATTTTATAAAAACAAAAGGGGTTTTTGTTTGTGCAAATTTGAAAAAAGGTTGATTAAGCCCGCGTGCTTGTTTAAGAAGTGTGCTGTCATTCCACTCCTGCACCTCTATGCCAGCGCGTATAAGGCGTTCAGCACCGCCCTGAGCCAATAAGTGCGGATCTTTACTTGCAATAAAACAACGGGCAATCTTGCGGTCAATGAGCAGCTGTGAGCAAGGTGGCGTTTTTCCAAAATGATCACACGGCTCCAGGGTTAAATATATATCAGCGCCTGCTGGTGATTGTATACAGGCATTGAGTGCGTTTACCTCTGCGTGGGGACCACCAAAATGTGAATGGTATCCCTCTCCAATGATTTTTCCATTTTTTACAACAACAGCGCCAACCAGTGGATTGGGATTGACCGATCCGATCCCTTTTTCTGCCAGTGCAACAGCACGCGCCATATATTGACGGCGTGTTTCAGTGGACTCGGTATCACTGTTTTGAGGTTTCATAATGAGTTTCAGGAAAAGTAGTTTTCCTTGTGAGTTTAAGAAATTCCTTTAAGTAAATTGCTCATCTCAATGGCGCTACAAGCAGCTTCAAATCCTTTGTTGCCTGCTTTTGTGCCTGCTCTCTCAATGGCTTCCTCAATGCTGTTGGTGGTGAGCACACCGAAAATCACAGGCAAATGAGCGTTCATAGACACGGTTGCCACGCCTTTTGCTACTTCAGCGGCAACATAATCAAAATGAGGCGTAGATCCTCGTATGACAGCGCCAAGGGTGATGATTGCATCGTATTTTTTTGTTTGAGCTAATCGTTGTGCGACAAGTGGAATTTCAAAGGCACCAGGGACCCACGCCACTGATACATCTTCAGTTTTCACGCCGTGGCGCTCCAGAGCGTCCAACGCACCTTCTAACAGAGAGTCAGTGATAAAACTGTTAAATCGCCCACAAACGATAGCAAAGCGCTGTCCTTGAGCGACCAAATGACCGGAAAGAATATTTTTTTCTGTCAGTTTCATAATACTCCTCATTGAAAATATGCCTAATTGAAATAAAAAGTTAAAAGAAAAGTAAAAACATTAAACACTCAACGCTGCCAAAAGGCAGGCGTGAACATCACAAAAATAGCAAAAAATTCAAGTCGGC
Source organism: Anentome helena (assembly GCA_009936545.3). NCBI lineage: Eukaryota > Metazoa > Mollusca > Gastropoda > Neogastropoda > Nassariidae > Anentome > Anentome helena. The sequence continues at coordinate 8,558 of WUUA03228922.1, forward strand.
CAACGAGCATCGCCACAGATAAGATAGCTTTCTGCAAATCAGTCAGTGAAGCAAAGTTGGCAGCTGTTTGCCCCGCTCCGACACCCATATTATTCATAGCGGCTGCCACTGATGCCCACGAAGTCATCAAATCACTGCCCGTCAATATCATCAGTGAGAGTAAAATCAAAAAAGACAATGAATAAATTGCAAAATAGCTCCAGATAGATTGTGTCACGCTACTGGATAAGTTGACTCCCTGAATGTGCACGGCAAAATGCCCGTGCGGGTGAATAATGTGTTTGCTCTCCAGATAAATTTGTTTCAGTAAAAGCAGTCCGCGGATACTTTTCATTCCACTGGCAGTAGAGCCGGCGCATCCACCAACGCAGCTCAGCATTAAAATCATAAATGTGACTGCGATAGGCCAGGCGTTTGGTGAGGTGGTGGTTAAGCCTGTGGTGGTGGCACTGCTGACAGCAAAAAATAAAATGTTGCGAAAATAGTCATTGAGGCTTAACCCGTTCAAAGGAGTGCTTTGAATAGCAACGATAAAAGCAAAAATGGCCACGAAAATAACCCAAAATAAAAAAAATTTCAGCTCGGCATTTTTCCAGTAAACATTGAGTGATTTACGCTGCCAGGCGAAAAGAAGCCAGCAAAAATTCATTGCCCCGAGCAGCATAAAAAGGATGGCAATCCATTCAATGGTGGGGCTCTGATAATACGCCATACTGTCGTCGTGCATTGCCAGACCGCCGGTAGCGACAGTACTGAAACTCTGACCAATGGCCTCAATCAACGGCATTCCCGCAGAAAAATAGGCCAGCGCACAGGCAACGGTAAGCCCCAAATAAATAAAAAAAATCAGTTTGGCTGTGTCTTTTATTTTAGGCGTGAGTTTTTCTGTCTTAAATGGACCAACTGCTTCCGAACTGTAAAGATTCATCCCTCCCAGACCCAGTGATGGCAAGATCGCAATGGCCAAAATCACGATACCTAACCCGCCGACAAATTGCAAAAAAACACGATAAAATGAGAGTGAGATGGGTAAATCATTGACTGAATTTAAGACCGAAGCGCCAGTTGTGGTCAGCGCCGATATGGATTCAAAAGTGGCATCTACCCAGCTGCTCTGCAGTGCAGCGTGAAAATGAAATGGCAATGAGCCCGCAAACCCCAAAACCAGCCAGGCAAATGTCGTGACGACAAATCCATCTCGTACTTTCAAAGGAGCAGTATATTTTCGGAATAAAAAGCGCAAAACGCTGCCAACAGACAAAAGAATCAAGCCGGCATCAATAAAAATACCAATAGGTTCTTCGTAATAAAGACCCACCGATACCGGCACCAGCATCGTCAATGAAAAAAACATCAAAATAGTGCCAAAAATCCGAAAAATTTCACCCCATTTAATAGGGCTTCGGATGAGCCATTGATTCAGTTTCATATTTGAATTTTTACTCCAATGATTCATTGAAAATATCTTCAATGAGCGTGTGTTCTTCTCTATTTAGCAGAAAACAAATGACTTCATCACCTTCTTCTAAAATCAGGTCATTGTAAACGGTGGTATCGTCTCCATTACTTTTCATTACCGCACCAAATCGTACAGTTTCAGGAAAACTGCCATCAATCAGACGGTGACCAATAAGCGGGGATTTAGGATGTATGAGCGCGTGGACGATCTCAGACTGTCCTTCCCGTAGACTGTGGGAAGAGATAATGTTGCCACGGAAAAGATGTGAGCGAATGGCATTAAGTGTCATTTCACTTGGAGAGATTGGAATATCAATATTGAGTTCACTTTTCTCAATCAGTTTGTAATAGGCAGAGTTTTTAATGAGAGCAATGGTAGTCTGTGCGCCCAAATGTTTTGCAGATAGGCACGACATTATATTCATTTCATCGGAGTTTGTGACGGCGCAGAAAATGTCTACTTGTTCAATGTTTTCCTCTTGTAAAAGAGCGTGATCCTCCACGGGACCACAAATAACAATCGTCTGACTCAGACGCTCGGCAATCGCAGCACAGCGATCCGGATCTTTTTCAATCACTTTCACAAGATACTGATCTTGTAACCGGCTCGCCAGCCGTCTGCCAATATGTCCGCCACCGGCAATCATAATGCTGGTAATTTTGGGGCGTTCACGAAATTCATCTAAAACAAGTTTGATGTCTTTTTTAGGGACAACAAAATAAAGCTCATCACTGTCCTGAACGACAGTGGTGCTGGAGGGAATAATGGATTCGCCATTTCGGAAAATGCCAACAATGCGAACATCCACTTGAGGCATATGTTTTCGTAGCTGTTGAAGCGGCTGTCCGACCATCGGCGCTCCATCCACAGCCCGCACTGCCATCATACTCATACTGCGGCGAAAATGAATGGCATTGAGAGCACTTGGGTATTCAATTAAATTGGCCAACTGGTCAGCGATGCTGGATTCCGGACTGATGAGCGCATTGATAGGGAAGGTTTTATTGCGGAAGAGTTCACGCTCAAAGCGATAATAAGAGACATCACGAATACGGGCGATTTTCATTGGAATATCAAATAGCTCGTGAGCAATCTGGCAGGCGGTCATATTCACTTCATCCACATGGGTCAGGGCGATTAACGCATCAGCAGTTTTTGCTCCCGCATCGGCCAGCACATCAGGGTGTGATGCCCATCCGCGGACAGTGCGAATATCCAGCTTGCTGGAGAGGGCTTCCAGCGCTTTCTCGTCAGTGTCTACGACGGTTAGGTCGTTGTATTTATCTGCTAAATGAATGGCAAGTGACGAGCCCACCTGACCTGCGCCTAAAATGAGAATTTTCATAGCTCACAACCTTATTTGACAACCTTGTTTGAAACGATTCTATTATTATCTCATATTTTGTAGTCTCAATAATTGTAGTCCCAATAAGTAGTCTCAATAATTTGTGGCGACTGGATTGTTTAAGTGTCGGGTGTTTTTTCTAGAGAATTATGATTAGAGAATTATGGTATTTGTCAGTAGAATTGATGTCGGTTTGCCAGCCTGTTTGTTGATAAGACATTTTTGTCGATAAGGCACTTGCGATAAGACTCTTGATGATAATAGGTTTGGGTAATTTTTGTTAAGCCGCAGGCGTATGTGGCATATCAATCAAATAATATGGAGAAGTCTCAATGGAGAAGCGTCAATGGAAAATACTCCGATAAAATTAAATTTTTCTGATTTTGGGCTGTCAAATGCCACACTCACTGCGATTCGCCGAAAAGGTTATGAAGAGCCAACACCCATTCAGGTAGCGGTTATTCCTCGTTTATTGGCAAATAAAAAGTCTTTGCTGGGACAAGCCCAAACGGGGACTGGAAAAACCGCAGCCTATAGCATTCCGTTGGTAGAAAAAGTAGATCCGACTAATTTGCAAGTGCAGATACTGGTGCTTGCACCCACGCGTGAGCTGGCGCTGCAGATTGCCACAGAAATGAATTCCTTCAAGAGCCACCGTCCCATCAATATTGTTCCTATCTATGGAGGTCAGTCCTTTAATGAACAATTATTGCGACTGAGGGGCGGTGCCCAGGTCATTATTGGTACACCTGGTCGTGTGCTGGATCATTTGTCTCGTAAAACGCTATCGTTTGAGAATGTCAGCTGCGTGGTGCTGGATGAGGCCGATGAGATGTTGAGTATGGGATTTATTGAAGATGTTGACAAAATTCTTTCTTTCATCTCATCGCCCTATCAGATGTTGCTTTTTTCTGCCACAGTGCCCAGCGGTATTAAATCAATCGTTGAGCGCTATATGGGTGAATATGAGCACATTGTGATTAAGGCGGCTCAATTGACAACCGAGCTCGTAGAGCAAACTTATTTTGAAGTGGCGCTGAGCAGCCGAATGGAAGCATTGTGTCGTCTCATTGATATGAGTGAAAAATTCTATGGCATTGTGTTTTGCAATACAAAAATGGAAACAGACTCTATCGCCTCAGAGCTTATCAAACGAGGATTTCGTGCGGAGCGTCTGCACGGAGATGCCTCACAGGCGCAAAGAGAAAAAATTCTCCAGCAGTTTAAGGATCAACAGATCAATATTTTGGTATCCACTGATGTGGCAGCGCGTGGAATAGATGTGAATGATTTGACCCATGTGATCAATTACGCTCTGCCATCTAATCCCGAAGCATATGTGCATCGTATTGGGCGTACAGGACGAGCAGGGAAGCGCGGGCAGGCGATTACTTTTGTTTCTTCCGATGAAGGCAGAAAGCTTTCACTCATCGGTCAGAGCATCAATACGCTCATTATCCGAAAAAATTTGCCATCTATTAAAGAGTTGGTGGAGACAAAAATCAACCGAATTAAGGCAAACCTCAACGCCATTTTAGAGACAGAGACATTTGAGGTTTATAACGATTTGGCAAAAGATTTATTACGGGAAAAAGAGCCCGTTTCTCTGGTAGCAGCTATGTTGCGCTTTTCATTTCAGGATCAGTTTGACGAATCTCATTATGAAGAAATTCCCAATGAAATTGGAGGAAGCAGCGCATTTACGAACCTGTTTTTTTGTCGCGGTAGCAATCACGCTATGACGCCGACAAAAATTCTGGATATCCTCGTATCTGAAACAGGTGTGTCGCGTGAGCTTTTTAGAAGTATCAAAATTTTGCCTGATTTTTCTTTTTTTATGGTTGCTGAAGATAAGTCAGAAGTGGTGCTCAATCACTACCGTCGCGTGTCAATGCAGACAGGTGAACGCCCACCGCTTGTTCGCCCTGCGTTTCGTAAAGCTGACAACAATAAAGCTGACAACATAAGAGCAGAGAATGTGAAAGCAGATAGTTTACGAGTAGATAACTTACGAATGGATCCACGAATAGAAGATCATCCACGCAATGATAGGCAGAATAATGGAACACGATGAGTGCATTACTGTCAAAAGTGGCGATCTGGTGAAAGATAAGCAATCGCCATCAAAGAAAGTATCTCAAAAAAATGAGCTGATAATAGATTCGCCTGCTGATTCATCTGTTGCTGATTCATCTGTTGATGCCTTGGATACAGTCGCCGTGTATCAAAGCCAAATAATGCGACGATTACTGAGCTACCTGCGCCCATATAAAAAAGAAGTGTTACTGGTCATTTTTACATTGGTAATTGCAACAACGGTGGAGCTGCTCACGCCAGTGGTGATGAAATTCGCTATTGACAATTATATTGCCGTTGGTGTCAACGGGGCAGATGAAGGAAAGGGCGACATATTTTCTGAGAATAGCCTTTCTGAGAATAGCCTTTCTGATGATAGGCTCTCTGCTGATAGACACTTCTCTGGTCATAAATTCTCTGGTGAACGCATTGGAGGATTGATTGAGTTATCGGCGTTTTATTTTGCAATGTTGCTGGTGGGGCTGACTTTTTCATTTATTCAGATTTATACGGCTGCAAAGACAGGACAATTTGTAATGCGTGATATTCGTTCCCAACTGCTCAAACATATTGTTTCTCAATCGCTTTCGTATATGCACAACAAACAAAGTGGCGCTTTGGTGGCACGGATCAGCGGTGATGTGGAAACGATTAACGAGCTATTTTCAACTGCTGCAACCACGCTTATAAAAAATGTGGCTATTTTAATTGGCGTGCTGGTGTTATTATTTATTCTCAACTGGCAATTGGCGGGGATTGTTGTGATCAGTGTGTTGCCTGTCTTTTATGCATTGCGATTATTTTCAGCAAAAGCACGCACGATTTATCGCGCAGTTCGGGGCATTTTGTCGGAGCTCAATCGTTTTCTGGCCGAGCATATTTCCGGTATTCAGGAGATTCATATTTTTCGACAGGAAAAGCGCATCACGGGCGTTTTTTATGAAAAAAATAATTGGCTTTTACATAATTATTTTCGTGAAATTTTTCTTTATTCCTTGTTTCGTCCGTTTCTTGGATTTGCCGGGTCAGTTTCACTGGCGTGTGTGTTGTATTTTGGTGGTTGGCTTTCGCTTTCAGGTGCAATGACGCTGGGCAGTGTGATTGCATTTATCAATTTAGTGGACAAGTTTTATAACCCTCTTTTTGATTTTTCAGAAAAAATGATTGTGCTGCAGTCAGCAATGGCCGGTAGTGAGCGGCTATTTTCACTATTGGATGAGACCCAGGTGATTGAAGAGGCAAAAATGCCTGCTCCATTGCGTTTATTGGAGAAAGAAATTGTTTTTGAAAAGGTGAGCTTTGGTTATCGGGCAGATAAACTGGCACTTAAAAATATTTCATTTACCCTTCCCAAAGGACAAATGGTGGCGGTGGTCGGATTCACTGGTGCAGGAAAAAGCACACTGACGCAGCTGTTGGCGCGTTTTTGGGATGTGTCGGCAGGACGGATTACGATAGATGGGCAGGATATTCGTTCATTTTCTTTGGCTGATTTGCGCCATTTTATTCAGGGTGTTCAGCAGGAACCTTTTATTTTTGCAGATACCATTCGGGAAAATATTGCCTTGGGCTTGCCGGTGAGTGATGAGAAAATTGAACGGGTGTGCCGTCTCCTACAGGCGGATCAGTTTATCAATCATTTGCCTGGCGGGCTTGATTTTATGGTGCAGGAACACGGTGCCAACTTATCAGCCGGTGAACAACAATTGCTTGCTTTTGCGCGTGTGTTGGTAAGAAATCCACAAGTGATATTGTTAGATGAAGCAACAGCGCACATTGATACGCAGACAGAGCAAGTGATTCAACAGGCATTGCTGTTGTTGTTAGCGGGGCGCACCTCGCTTGTCATTGCTCATCGCCTTTCAACCATTGTGCACGCGGATAAAATTTTAGTGATGCACCACGGTGAGCTGGT